>CAUEHQ010000158.1:0-19798 GCA_958510825.1 Brachypterus glaber | reverse complement strand
AAAATCACCTACAATCCACAATCGTCTGAAATCTTCCCACAATCTTAAACAGTCTTCATTAAAATGTTGTACAATCTTTCACAATATTTTTGACAATCTCTCACAATCCTTTGATTCTCACAATCCTTGTACATTTTTTTTCAATAAATAAACCCCTCGCCTATTTATTATTTGGTTGGTATGCCTTCTCCATAGACTATTTATGCCTGGTACTTTACATAAATACGTACTTTTTCCTGTGACTTTTTCAATACTTGCGGGTGACCACTGCTTGGAGTTTACTTTTCTATAGTCCCTTACATATACGCTTTCGCCCTTGGAAAACTTTCTCGGTTTTCCCGTGCTGTAATTTCGTCTCTGCTTTTCCTGGGCTTCACGAATGGACTCCTGGACTTCACCATTGACGTCCGGCGTATTTTCCCTCAGCAAGGACATTCTACCGCGCAATTTCCGTCCAAATAACAGTTCTGATGGACTTTTCTTCGTGGTTTCATGGACAGCATTCCTGTAGTTGAATAGGAACCTAGAGATTAAAACAGAAATTTTAATACCTTTATTCCTTACGTCCATGAGCGCTGCTTTTACGGAATTTTTGAAAGTTTTCACGAAATTTTCCGCCTGGCCGTTTGACCACGGACTCGTTACTGGCGTTGTTACGTGCTTTATGCCATTTTGACTGCGAAATGTTTGAAAACTTTTGGCAATAAAGGGTTTTCCATTGTCTGTAACAAAGGTTTTAAATAAACCAAACCGTGCCAGTATGTCCCTTAACTTTTCTTTCGTTGCTTCACTGGTCATCCTCTCCATGAGACATACTTCTGGAAATTTAGAATAAGAATCAATTAAAATCAAGTAATACTGTCCCTGAATTGGCCCAAGAAAATCAGCATGTACTCGGTCCCACGCTGCGTTTTCTGGTTCCCAAGGAGTATACTCTGCTTTTGGTGGATCAGGTCTTTGGTGCTGACATGCTATACAGGATTTTTACCATCTGTTCAATTCGTTTGTCTATATTTGGCCACCATATATAGCTTCTTGCGACAGACTTGACCTTACTGATACCCAGGTGCGAATTGTGGAGTTCCTCAAGGAGCCTAGGGCGCAGCCGCCCTGGAACTACAGCTCTATAGCTCCAGGTCAACATACCATTTTCTGTGTTGAGTTCCTCTCTTTTGGCGAAAAACGGCTTCAGGCTTTCGTCCTTTTCTGCTGCCTACTTTCCACTTTTAAGCTTCACCTTGACTTTGCTCAGCACCGGGTCTCTCTGGGTTTCTTCTACCACTTTCTTGGAGTCCACAGGCCAATCTTCGCTAGAACAAACAAAATTGAAATAATTTCCCTTACCTGTATATTCCTCATCCTATATAAATTATACTTATTATTACTTTTATTGTGTATTAGGAATATTCTATTTAATAAAGTTCTATTCTATTCTATTCTATCAATAACTTTAATGTTTAAAGCTGCCCGTGAGAGATAATCTGCCATATGGTTGTCTACACCTCTCAAATACTTAATTTTATAATTAAATTTTGCCAGGTAGATTGCCCATCTTTGAATCCTATTGGCGTGCATTTGTGGTATTCCCTTGTGTTCTCTAAAAAGCGTGACTAATGCAGAATGATCGGTCTTTAGAGTGAAAAAATGACCTATGAGGTACTTTTCAAACTTTTTCACGCTATAAAATATTGCCAACGCTTCCAGCTGCGTTATTGGGTAGTTTTCTTCAGCTGGCATCAACGTTCTTGAGACACACGCTACTGGCTTTTCAACACCGTCGATAACGTTCGATAAAACGCCTGCTACGCCGCTGAAAGAAGCATCCGTGGTCAACACTATCGGCTTGTGGGGGTCAAAATGGACTTTTTGGTTATGTCGACTGCAATAACCTTTTTTGTTTCTTCAAATGAAGCTTCAAATTCATCTGTCTATTTGAAATCTTGATCCTTGCGTAGCAAGCGATAAATCGGTTTTAGCTTTTCTGCTAAATTAGGACAAAACCGTTGATAATAATTGACCATACCACAATATGCTCGGACTTCTGTCACGTTTTCTGGCCTGGGTGCCTTCAGCACGGCTCTGATCTTGGATTCTGTCTTGCACAGACCGTTCCTAGTAAGCTCATGACCTAGAAATTCAAGTTTATCTTTAAAAAATTCACATTTTTACATTCTAACAGTTAAACCAGCATCACTCAATTTTCTAAAAACTGCCTCTAAATTTTTTAAATGAGTTTCATGATCTTTTCCTGTAACAATTATATCATCCATATAATTTGCTACATCCTCCATTCCCTGAAAAAGCTGCTCTAAATGTTTCTGAAATAAAGCACTAGCAGGTGCCACTCCTGGAGGCATACGATTTATTAAAAAAATTCCCTTATGCGTACTCCACGCTAATAATTGTTTTGCATCCTCATCTAACTCAAACTGAAAGTATGCATTAGCTAAATCAATTTTTGAAAAGGTCTCACCTGCTCCAACTTTTGAAAATATTTCCTCGAGTAATGGCATCGGGTGGACCACAGTCTCTCACATATGGATCCATTATTTTTTTGCACTACTACCAATGGAGAGCCATTTTTATTAGAATCCACCTTCGTAATGACACCTTCATTCTCCAGTCTTTCCAATTCTTGCTCCAGTGGCTTCCTAGGCAATTGGTACATTTCTAGGCTTCAGAAACACAGGTTTGGCATCAGGTTTTAACTGTAAAGAGATTTTAGTGTGTTTAAATAATCCAAGTATATCACTAAATACGTTTTTATATTTGTTTTTTAAATTTAAAATGTCTTTGTTTACCCCGACTATTGAATTTACCATTTCTAACCGCACATTAAAAAGTTCAAACCAATTTCTGCCCAAAATTGTGACACTACCCTCAGGTATAACGTAAAATTTAATGTTTTTGGTCACATTTTTAAAAGTTAAGTCGATATTAAAGTGCCCTAGTGGCTTTAAAGGCTGTCCGTTGTAAGCTTTTAACCTTATAGAGTCGTGTTTTAAGTTAAAATTAGCGAAATAATTGTCAAAAGTTTTGCTGCTTATACAAGACACACTATCTACTTGCGCTTCTAGCTTTACATTGCCCAAATACACATTGATTTTAAAGTTATTATCGAAATGGTTTAAATCAGAAATGTTAAAAATTTTATCTTCTTCAAAAGTTTCAATGTCCACCAGGTTAACTTGACGTTTTTTCAATCTACATGCCCTAGCTAGATGCCCTTTTTTATTGCACGCATTACAAATATAACCAGAGTACTTACAGTCTTGTCCTTTGTGCGATTTATTGCACGATTCATATTTTTTATTCGTATTTACATCCATTTTACCAAAACCTTTCGACGTAGACGCCATGCTGGTTCCCGAATTCTTCCACCGCGCATCCTGCGCACGCAGATTTGTTCCAGCGTTGCCATGCTGCTTCGATTTACCTGGATTTACACGTCGGCGGAAATGGGTCACCTTGACTGCGTCGCCATTTTGAACCCTAGTTGCTTCCTTTTTAATAGCAACTTCCAAAATTTCTTTTAACGTCTTTTTCTCATTTTCCTCGCACAGCCTATCCTTCACAGCACCATCCAGCAGCCCACACACCAATCTGTTTGTTAAATGCTCATCCAAATTTTTACCAAACTTGCAATTCATGCTCAAGTTTTTTAATTTGACGAAATATTCCTGCACATTTTCGTCTACCGCTTGCCTTATTCTCTCTGTCCATACTGAAGTTATTTGCGAAAACTGCGATTTTAACATTTCGCACAGCTCGTCATAACTTTTGACTTTTGGCAACTCTGGAAAACATAGTTCCCTCAAAGTTTTAAACGCTCTGGTCCCAATTAAACTCAGCAGCGTAGCTACTTTTATTTTCGGCTCTTCAATTTTATTAGCACAAAAATATTGCTCCAAACGCTCAGCTTAAATCTTCCAGTCATCCATAGCACAGTGAAATTCACATACCTGTCCAATATTAACAGCCATTTTGATGCACACGCGGTCCCGTACAGGTCACCCGTTTTTTTTTACGAAATTGAGAGAGAATTTACACGAAAAACTATTAATCCTGTCGCCAGTGTTATGTTTTACAACGAGGTGGGCTTTAGTAAAACACACGTTTCTAAATATAGTTGCCGTATATTATTAATTATCACAGTCGGTTACATGGCAGTACTTTTTGTCGGTCGGCAGCACAACGAACCTTCTCGGTCGAGGGTCGATGGAAAGAGCCCGGGGTTTTGATAACGCCAGATAAGCTTAAGTTACTATGCGCATGCGCGCCTAATACCTTACACTTATAGTGTCCTCTAAATGAGGTAAATACATTGTTTAAAAAATGTTTGCGGTCTTGCTTAAAAAATTAAATTTAAGTGGCAAATTAAATATACAATATCTTACACTTTTTTTTAGGGCTGTTTTTTTTTTAATTTTAAAATATAGTACAAATATGGGGTATTAAATCATAGAATGGTATTATCTCTATGTCCGGACCCGTCATGACGCGTCCGGACGCGTCAGGTAAAAAAATTTAAATTTTTGGAAAAAATTCAGATTTGATTTCTTTTGTATATTTTTAGGTTTAAAACAATGAATTAACCTAAACAATAGAAAACTACTAAAATATTCAAAATTTTAATTTTTTTTAAATGGCGTTTTTTTATTTTAGTTTTTTTAACAGCCTAATTTGAGGTTCAAAAAAAAAACACCCTCATTCAATTTAAAAATTTTAAGTTACCCCTCTCCCGCCTAAGGGTGTGGATGAAAAAAAATTTGCTTTGATAAAAAGGTGTCCCCCTTGGTATTGAAGCTTAATACCAAATTTCAAAAAAATATCTTGTACGGTTTCTGAGATATCGACTTTAAACCGTTTAAATGTCTCACCCGGTATGCAGTGTGCCACATAAATTTAATATTTCAAGCAAGACCGCAAACATTAAAAAAAAAATGTATAGACATAATTTAGTGGACACTATAAGGTTTATAAATATTCGACTTTCGACGCTTCATGATTTTTTTCCGCTTTTTTGGTATTTTTTACATGTATGCCCTGCCAGAAATTTCGATGACTAGAAAAGATTACCACCCAAAAAAAAATTTCAATGACAAAAAAGTCACCACCCCCCAAAAAATGGGTCGATCAAGTTAGCCCCCCCCCAGTTAAAACTTAGGGTCGAAAAATACATAGGTAGTTTGCACACAACTTGCACAACCTTGCACAACCAAAAAAAAGCTTGCGCACTAACCATTGGTTAATTATATGAAAAAAAATTTCACTACAATCTAATAGTAAATAGCTTGCACAAGCTTGCACAACCAAAATAAAAGCTTGCGCACCCTTAACAAGAGCGGTGAGGGGTAAATAATGTTTACCGTCAGCTTCCCCCAGAACTAAAATTGACCGAAAAATGTTGTAGTATGTTAAAAAAAAGCTTGCACAACCTTGCACAACCAAAATAAAAGCTTGCGTACCCTTAACATGAGCGGTAACGGGTAAATAATGTTTACCTTCAGCCCCGCGCATAACTATTATTTAATAAAAAAGTTAAAATTTTTCATTACCATCACCCTTAACAAGAGCGGTGATAGTGTTTAGCCCCCCCACAACTAAAATTGACCAAAAAATATTGTGGTATGTTAAAACAAAGCTTGCGCAACCTTGCACAACCAAAATAAAAGCTTGCACACACTTAACAAAAGCGGCGAGGGTAAATAGAACTATAGTGCTTACCGTCACCCCTGCCCAAAACTATACGTTTTATATTCAATTTAGTTAAAAAAAATACATATAGGTAATTAAATTAATAATATTAACGGGTGCGATATATTATATCGCTATATTATATCGCACCCGTTACAGAACAGTGACATAACACAAAATTTTTAAAAATGTGTTTTTGGTGTAATTACTGCTCTTATTGAGATCTACCGATCCGTATAACTGGCATATTACATATAACTATGCTAGTTATATATAGGTATGTAATATGCCAGTTATACTCAATAAGAATAGTAATTACACTAAAAACACATTTTTTAAAATTTTGTGTTATAACACTGTTCTGTAACGGGTGCGATATGTTTATTTATATAAAATTTATAAAAATGAAAAAAAATAATACTTAAAATCATTTGACAGTAACAATAAAATATAACCATTTGTTTTTGCTTGACGTCACGAGTATTCGCCACTACAAAATTTAAATAATAGCGTTCTCTTATTTATAGATATTTGTTCTATTTTATGTGCTATCATCAAGGGCGTAGATATTTTTTTTCTATGGGGGGTTAATACCAAGACCTTAGATTTTTTTTCCGGGATTAAAAAATAAAAAAAGGCAAATTTATATTTTTTTATAGGATAATGCAATAAATGTCCTATGTGGGGGTAATTACCCCCCTCCCTTATCCACGCCCTTGGCCATCATACAATTGCTCTTAAAATAAGTGAAATAGTATCCTTATAAATAAGAGATAGGTAACGCTAATATTTAAATGTTTTAGTTGAAAATAATCGTACGTATGCGTAAAAACAAATGGTTTAGTCTTTACTAACTTTATTAACAAAAAAAAAACATTTATTTGTCTGACTGTGCCCCTTCCCGCATGATTTTTTTAATATTTACGAAAAATGTTAAGAATTCGCTTATTTTTTATTTCGTTATTTTTAGTTTTAGTAATTAATATTTTGTATTTCGCGGTAGCGCAAATAACTGTCGCGAAAGTAGTTTAGTTTTAAATTTTAATATCATTAGGTTGGTAGCATTGTTCTCGTAGAATTTGAATCGTTCGTTTCGCTAGTATCGGAGTTATCTCGATTTGTACCAGTGCGTTACAAATTTCGGTTAAAGTTAACTTCAGGCTAAATCTATGCCTTATTTCGTGTCGTTGTGTAAAGAAAAACCTAACATCCTAAACCTATCCGCATCTATGTGCTGAATTCAACATCATCAAGGTAGCTACCACTCATCGAGGGTCACACATCAAAAACCGTAAGTACATAGATTCCTTATTTCCCTAACTTCATAAACATTTTGGAACGCAGTCCATTCGTAATTGTTAATGTTCAAACATTAAATGGTCCTTCGAGCCGGATCTTACGGCCCTAATTTCGTTTTCGTAAATTTTGAAAAACTTTGAATTTTCAACTTTTAAAAAATTTGGTACTTTAGCGCGTAAACCCTCGATACGGTTCCACATACGAAATCGTACAAATCACGTGGTTTATCGCGATAAGTAACGCGTTTTTTTGTATTGGGCAAAAAACGTGTAAATTTAATTTGGGTATAATTTTGCACTTTATTGGAGTATTTTCTATCTCGTTCTTTTCAGTATTATTGAAAAGAGAAAATTTTGAATTTATTTCATAAAATCAGTTCGTTGGCTTATTATAAAAAAGTCAATTTATTTGTTTTGATTTATTTTAGGTTCTTGACCTATCTCAATTTAAACATTTGTATTCCACTCCTCGTTTGCTTAAGGACTAATCCTTTTAGATATTTTAAGTTATCTTTCTCAAGATGACGGACGGTGCTGACGCTGCTACAGTTGCTCTTTTAGACGCCTATACTGCCAAGCGTAGGGGTTCATCAAGTCGTTTGGAATCGCTATACGCGGTTGCAAAGAACGCTAAAGCAGATAAAAAATATCTAGATTCGTTTAGATTCCGATATGAAAAAATTGAGTACTATATGCAAGACTTCGAAAAGTACCATGAATTGATACTTAATCTTGTAAATAGCGCCCAAAAAGTCGAAGAGCTTAACAAATCGTTTTCTAAATTCGAGGAAACATATTTCGAAACTAAATTAATTTATAATAAATTATTTCCTAAGGTCGAAAAGTCGGAACCTAATGTAAAACAAAATGTACAACTACCAAAAATAGAGTTAAAACATTTCGATGGTAGAGTACAAGATTGGGTACCTTATTGGGACCTATTTTCTTCTTTAATGGATAAAAATGACGCACTCTCATCTGTGGAAAAACTGACGTACTTAATTTTAACATTGAGTAAAGAACCGTATTCTCTAATAAAACAACTCAGTTTGACGTAGCTAGTACGATATAGCAAAAGAAATTCTTAAATGTCGGTATGCTAATTCGCGTCGTTTAGCTAGTATTCATGTAAATGAAATATTGTTTTGTCAGTCATTAAACATAGAATCCGCGTCGGGTATTCGTAAAATTTTAGATACTTTTTCGGAAAATTTGAGTGCCCTAAGAACTTTAAAATTTAACACAGATGGCTGGGATTTTTTACTGTTCACAATTTTGTTGCAAAAATTAGATAACAATACTCGCACTCAATTTGAGAAAAAATATAGTGACGTAGAAATGCCCACTTACGGCAATTTAACTGATTTTCTTACCGGGCAAGCTAAAGCTTTAGAGTCAGTTAAAATTTACGCTACTGAAAATAAATCGTCTCGTAATACTAATAATAATATACAAAAAACAAATTTTCGTATAAATAATTCGTCGCTTGAAAAATCAACATTTCTTACTAGTGAACAACGTAACGTTGAAAAATGTTCTATATGTAATTCACAACACTCCATTTCTGAGTGTTTTCAGTTTTTATCTAAGCCCCCTAAGGAAAGATATGAACTTGTAAAATTACATAGACTTTGTATTAAGTGTCTCCGCGGTTCTCATAGTGTCCGAAATTGTACCGCCCGCGCGAATTGCTCGCGGTGCAGGGGAAGGCACTCTACGTTTTTACATTTCGATAGCGGCGATCAGTCGCCTGCGGGCCTTGCAATTAATACAGGTAACTGTCAGCGTTCTACGGCGTCGCCTAACAGTGGCGTTCCTAGTACTTCGAGAGTTGAATTTTCGAATGAAATTCAACAAAATAAAAATGCTAATGAGACTTCACTCGCAATTTATACTAATTATACAGTTTTATTGTCAACTGTTCTTATTAGGATTCTTGATTGTAGGGGTAATTATCAAACAATCAGGGCCATTTTAGATACTGCTAGCACTTCGTGTATTATTACTCAAAAGTGCTGCCTTCGCCTAGGATTAAAACGTACTCATTGCGCTAATCAAATTTTCGGTATTAGTCAGTCTCAAGCTATAATGCCTAAAGGAAAAACCACTTGTATTATAAGAAGAAGACGAAGATTTTTGTATTTGACGGTATAATTTCATTAAAAAATCTGCCAAGGCCTTTCAAATCGTTATCGATTCATCATCAGGGCTGGCACTGAAAAGTAAGAAAAAGGGGGGCATAAATACGGTGAAAATGGGGTTATTAATTTTAGGGGTTGGGTTTTAAAAAGTTTTTTAAAAAGTTTTTAAAAAATTTTAAAAAAGTTTTTCTACTTACTTGTCAGTGCCTGGACAAAATTGCATAAAAACTAATTGTACACATAATAAATTATAACAAATAAAACATAAATTATAAAAATTACACAATAGAAACTGTTAAGAACTAAATTAAAATTAAAATAAGGCGCGATCGATGTGTAAACAAATACTGACTGATAAAAATTATTGTGAGAAGCAGTGAGCAGCGGTTAAAAACAAGGTATCAAGAGCGCAGTTTAATTAAATTAAATTTTTAAAAAGAGGTTTGAAATTATTGTTAAGCTTTACCTGGTTATTGATACAAAGGTCTTTTTGATGTTTAAGGGCGCGGGTGATTTCAAGATCTTCCAAAAGAGATAATTTTAGGTCATATTTATGGGTGTAACGTAGATGAAGGATTTCGGAATTTTCGTGTGGATTAAAATTATGGTTGTTGAATTTTATATGGTGTCCAAAAACAGATTTTGTAGGCCTTGTATTATAGTTCCTAAAATGAGTGAACATCCTAGATTTGTAGTCGATGCAATCGTATTACCTCGTATATCGTCTGATATGCCGTCGAGGCATTTTTCGTATAAACAATGGTCGAATATTTCTAATTTAAATTTGGCTGATCCTAGTTTTAATATGCCAGGAGAAATCGATATGCTGTTGGGTGCCGAAATTTATAGTCAAATTGTAAAGTCGGATCATATAATCGGTGGTCCAGGACAGCCCACAGCTATTGATACTGCCTTTGGGTGGGTGATCATAGGAAGAATAAATTTTCCATCCAGTGATGAGCACACATTTCTAGTTAATTCGGAATCATCATTAGAGGCATCCCTCAAAAAATTTTGGGAATTAGAAAATGTACCGGAAATTAAGCAAAAATCGCCGGACGATATAAAATGTGAAAACTTATATAAAAATTCGGTTTTTCGAAATACTACTGGTAGCTATACAGTGGCGCTACCGTTTAAGGAATCGGAAAATTTAAATTTCGTCGGTATTCGCGAAATAGCCTATCGTCGTTTAATTTCGCTTGAACGTAGGCTTTCGCGTGATAAAGACTTAAGAATTTCGTACAATAAGTTTATGCAGGAATATTTAGATAATGCCTATATGTCCGAAGTTACACCTGACATAACTGATCATAGCCAATCATATTATTTATGTCATTTTTTCGTTTTGCGACCTGATGCACCCAGTACAAAAATTAGAATTGTAATGGATGCCGCTGCTAAAGATTTAGAAGGCAAATCGCTTAATGATTGTTTGCATTCAGGTCCTAAATTGCAACAAGATTTAGTGGCTATGTTGATGTGTTTCAGATTGTATCCTATAATTTTTACTGCGGACATAAAGCAAATGTTTCTTAGAATTGAACTGCATAATCCTCATAGAAAGTTTCAAAAATTATTATGGCGGTTTGATCCATCAGGTCCCGTTAAAGAATATATTTTGAATCGTGTTATTTTCGGATTAAACTCCTCGCCGTGGTTAGCTCTCAGAACACTTTTACAACTAGCTAAAGATGAAAAAATTAGGTATCCTTTGGCTGCCAAAATAATAGAAAACAATACATACGTCGATGATTTTTTAGCTGGTTTTTATTCGGTTCCTGAGGCTTTAAAAGCTCAATCGGAGCTTATCGCGATGCTAAAAAGCGGCGGGTTTGAGGTGCATAAATGGAGCAGCAATTGTCAAGATGTTATCGACAATGTTGCTGCTAGTGACCCACATAAATGTCTAAATTTCGATAAAAATGAACCTATTAAAATTCTAGGTATGCAATATAACTTATCAGTCGATCAATTTTTCTATAAATGTACGCCAATGAGTGATATTTGCACTAAGCGTACTATTCTTTCGGATTTAAGTAAATATTATGACCCTTTAGGTTTTATTTCGCCAGTTACAATTTGGGCTAAACAAATTATGCAATACTTATGGTCTTTAGGGCTTGAATGGGATGCCACCCCACCTAAAGACGTCGTTGAAAAATGGTCACAATTTAAATCGGACTTGATAAATATTTCGCAACTTCTTATTCCTAGATTTTTAAGTTTAAATAAAAATGATATTGTAGAAATACACGGCTTCGCAGATTCTAGTCAGAAGTCTTATTGTGCCGTTATATATTTTCGAAAATGTGAAACAGAAGATACGTTTAGCACGTCACTGATTTGTGCAAAAACTAAAGTCGCGCCACTCCAGACAATATCGCTAGCACGTCTTGAGTTGTGTGCCGCTCTTTTGCTTTCTAAATTAATGACATTCGTTATCGATATATACAAGGATAAAATTTCATTTTCAAAAATGTATGCTTGGTCAGATAGTACTGTAGCATTATCGTGGATACGCACCATACCTTGTAAATTAAATACATTCGTCGCAAATCGTGTTTCAGTTATTCAGGATCGTATAGCGCCGGAAAATTGGCATCATATTCGGACTAATTTAAATAGCGCCGATTTTGGGACACGCGGTATGTTTCCTTCAGATTTAATTTCTTGTTCGCAGTGGTGGAATGGTCCAGAATTTCTTAAAATGCCGAAAGACCAATGGCCCATTTCTAATGTAAAAATCGGCCCTGCTACTGAAGTAGTTTTATTGTCAAATACAAACGAAACTAATGTGTTAGATTCTATTTTAGAAAACATTTCGTCGCTTTCTAAAATCGTTGGAATCGTTTTTTATATTCGTAAATTTATAAATAATACAAGATATCCTAATAATAAAATTTTAGGGAAAATTAATTCGTTTGAATTCCATAATTCGTTATTGTTGCTAGTTAAACATGTTTAGCGTGAAAATTTCGCCGAAGAAATAGCAAATATTGAAAATAAAATTCCGTGTTCAAAACAAATTCGAAAACTTTGTCCCTTTGTAAAGGACGGTATTTTACGCGTGGGTGGGCGTTTAGTTCATTCTAATTTAAATTTTGAGTCTAAACATCCTGTACTTTTACCGCAAAAACATCGTTTAACTTTTTTATTGATTGAATATTATCATTTAAAATATTTACATCCTGGAATTCAAACACTTCAGTGTCTAATTAGGCAAAAATTTTGGATTTTAGCTTCTAAGAGGGTTATCAGAAGTTATGTATCCAAATGTATAAAATGTTTTCGCGTAGATCCAAAACCTATTCAACCTATTATGGGTAACCTTCCCGATTTTCGCGTAAACACGATAAAAAGTTTTAAAATTGTAGGTTGCGATTTAGGAGGGCCATATTTTATATCTCTCGGTATATTTCGTGGATCAAAAACGCAAAAGGCATATATTTGTGTGTTTGTTTGTGCAGCCACTAAAGCTTTGCACATTGAACTCGTTTCGGACCTCACTAGTGAGGCGTTTTTGGCTGCTTTACGCCGTTTTGTAGGGCGTAGGATTTTTTCTGATAACGGAACAAATTTCGTCGGCGCTGCTCGGCAGCTTAAAGAAATTATGCAAAATTCCGCGGAAAAAATGCATATTCGGTGGGATTTAGCTCAGCGGTCAATGGCATCGATATAGCCTGACACTGATCTAATGATCGTGAGTTCAAACCTCACTGGCTTCGATTGCCTTTTTCAGTTAATTAATAATTGAAATTTGGCGAAGGCGTACTCCCTAGATATATTGGTTCGAAAGTCAATTAAAGCCGGTGGTTCCCTCTACTACTAGCCCACACTTAGGGGATGCTTAATTAAGTAGAATAGTATGAGGTTAAACAAAAAAAAAATGTAATTTTAATGTACCTAGTGCTAGCCATACCGGTGGTTTATTCGAAAGCGCTATTAAACAAGTAAAAGATCACTTAAAAAGATCAAATTTTGTCTTACGAGGAGTTAAATACTTTGTTAATACAAATCGAGGCGGTTTTAAATTCGCGCCCTTTATGTCCCTTAAGTAGTGATCCAAACGATTTGGAACCCTTAACTCCAGCGCATTTTTTAGTTATGGAACCGTTAAATGCTGTTCCAGATGATGATTTATCGCATTTAAAGTTGAATCGTTTGTCGAGATGGCAACTGATTCAGCGCATGTCTTCTGATTTTTGGAAGAGATATCAAATGGAGTATCTTAATACTTTACAGCAGCGTAATAAGTGGAATACAGATTCGCCTATTAATTTAGAAATTGGTTCTCTAGTTGTTATAAAGAACGAGATACTTCCTCCTTTAAAGTGGTCGCTTGGTCGCGTCACTAATGTTTTTCCCGGCAAAGATGGGGTTATTCGTTTTGCTGAAGTTCGTACAAAAATGGTACTCTAAAGCGACCTTTAGTAAAGCTTTGTCCTTTGCCAAATTAGTTTATTTAGTTTTATAAAAACACTCGTTCCCGAGTTATTTTATAGCGGCGGGAATGTTAAGAATTCGCTTATTTTTTATTTCGTTATTTTTAGTTTTAGTAATTAATATTTTGTATTTCGCGGTAGCGCAAATAACTGTCGCGAAAGTAGTTTAGTTTTAAATTTTAATATCATTAGGTTGGTAGCATTGTTCTCGTAGAATTTGAATCGTTCGTTTCGCTAGTATCGGAGTTATCTCGATTTGTACCAGTGCGTTACAAATTTCGGTTAAAGTTAACTTCAGGCTAAATCTATGCCTTATTTCGTGTCGTTGTGTAAAGAAAAACCTAACATCCTAAACCTATCCGCATCTATGTGCTGAATTCAACATCATCAAGGTAGCTACCACTCATCGAGGGTCACACATCAAAAACCGTAAGTACATAGATTCCTTATTTCCCTAACTTCATAAACATTTTGGAACGCAGTCCATTCGTAATTGTTAATGTTCAAACATAAATATTTTATGTATTTTGACCTGCTAATAACGGGAAAATATTTAAAAAAATCTAGGATTATTTTTTCAATCTTTTTTTTAACGTTTTTTATAACTCGCCAACGAAACATGATATTTGGATCGGACTTGGGCTAAAATACGAAAAATAAAAGTTCGCAATATTGCACAAAATATTGAACTCTTAGAATTTGCAATTAAGTTAAAATGAAAAATAAAAAAAAATATCCCTTTTTCGTACGCCACTGACTTTAAAACTAAGACTTTATTATGCTAGCGCAAGCTTTTATTTTGGTTGTTCAACGATGTGCAAGCTTTTTTTTTAATATACTACAACATTGTTTGGTCAATTTTAGTTCTGGGGGGGCCGACGGTAAACATTATTTACTCCCCACCGCTCTTGTTAAGGGTGCTCAAGCTTTTATTTTGGTTGTGCAAGCTTTTTTTAATATACTGCAATAGTTTTTAGACAAATTTAGTTCTGGGGGGGGGGGTGATGGTAAACATTATTTACCTCTCGCCGCTCTTGTTAAGTGTGCGCAAGCTTTTATTTTGGTTGTGCAAGCTTTTTTTAATATACTTTTTTTTTATTTAATTATTAACCTTAAGAGAATACAGGATTCCATATCAGGTAAATATCACAGAAAATATGAATAAAAATATAATAAATGTACATATGAGTTAATCATGTTCTTAAATTTATGTAATAGTCTTTAACAAACGAAGAAAAAGCTTTTATAGTTTGTTGTGTCTTTATATGTTCTGGAAGTTCATTAAACCAGTTCAAAGCAGTTTGGGTTACTCTTCTTTTGCCAGTACTTGTAGTTGTAGTTTTTATATAATATTGTAAGTTATTTCTTGTAAAATATTCGTGAATATCACAATTTCTTGTTAATTCTACGTCCGTACTGATCAATTTATTTTTAATTTTGTATATTATTTTGACACTGTCCATTTTAATTAATTCACTAACGTTTAAGATTTTTAGTTCATTATAAAGGTCATTTGTACACGTTCTAGGTGATTTGTTAAATAACAATTTTAAAATTTTATTTTGAGTTATTTGGAGGGCTTTTATGTCCTTTTTTCTTGCCTGACCCTACAACATTTTTTGGTCAATTTTGTTCTGGGGGGGCTGACGGTAAACATTATTTACCCGTTACCGCTCTTGTTAAGGGTGCGCATGCTTTTATTTTGGATGTGCAAGCTTTTTTAAATATACTACAACAGTTTTTAGTCAAATTTAGTTCTGGGGGCGGAGGGGCTGACGTTAAACATTATTTACCCCTCACCGGTCTTGTTAAGGGTGCGCAAGATTTTATTTTGGTTGTGCAAGTTTTTTTAATACACTACAACATTTTTCGGTACATTTTAGTTCTGGGGGGGGGGCTGATGGTAAACATTATTTATCCCTCACCGCTCTTGTTAAGGGTGCGCAAGCTTTTATTTTGGTTGTGCAAGGTTGTGCAAGCTTTTTTTTAATATACTACAACATTTTTCGGTCAATTTTCGTTCTGGGGGGGGGGGGCTGACGGTAAACATCATTTAACCGTTACCGGTCATGTTAAGGGTGCGCAACTTTTATTTTGGTTGTGCAAGGTTGTGCAAGCTTTTTTTTAACATACTACAACATTTTTCGGTCAATTTTAGTTCTGGGGGGGGGCTGACGGTAAACATTATTTACCCCTCACCGCTCTTGTTAAGGATGCGCAAGCTTTTATTTTGGTTGTGCAAGCTTGTGCAAGCTATTTACTATTAGATTGTAGTGAAAAATTTTAACTTTTTTACTGGGGGGGGGGCTAAGGTCAAGTGCGTAAGCTTTTTTTTTGGTTGTGCAAGGTTGTACAAGTTGTGTGCAAACTACCTATGTATTTTTCGACCCTAAGTTTTAACTGGGGGGGGGGCTAACTTGACCAACCCCAAAAAAATTTTACCCTAACTTAAAAATTCTTAAAATAAGAGAGTGATCAAACTTCTCCAAGGGTGCTAGTGGGGACCCTAAAATTCGTAAAATTACTATAAATCGTAAAAAATCGTTAAAAATTTTCCAAACGAATTTTAGGGTACTTTTATCCACAGAACACACTCATATTTTCAGAATTTTATTACACCTAAATGAAAATTTTTAAATAATAATAAAATATAAGGTCCACCCTAATAGGTACAGTTTATTGACCAGTCACAGCCTGTGACTCACAGGTTGATAAATTCCTGTTCTATTTATAGACATAACATTTCACCTCTTTCTTTCGAAATTAAAGCAAACAGACAACAGGGCCGTAACCAGAAAAAATCTAGGGAGGCTCAGCACCCCCGGGTGACGCCTCACCAAGATTTGTCCCTGACGGTTTCTACCAAAACCTCTGCAAAAAAAATTGCCGCCCCATCAAAAAATGCCAGGGGGGCGCAGCGAAAACGCCAGCTAAGCCCCCTGCCTCCCCCTAGTTACGGCCGTGACAGACAATATTGCTATCAACAGAATAATGTTTTCCTCTTTAGTATTTCAAAAAAATACTGCTGCTAACAAAATAATACTTTCCCCTATAGTCACGGGCGTCTTAACTGTTTAGGGGTCATCCAGGTATTATGTAACACTCTCTAGGCAATGTCTGCTGAGTTAAGGGGTATCCAAGTATTACGTAACGCTTTTCGACAAAGAGTATCTAACGGTTTTAGGTCATCCGAGTATTACGTAACACTCTCTAGGCTAAGGGGTGTTACGTAACGCTCATTGATGACGTAGATGTCAAAAGGTTTAGGGTCCATCCGAGTATTACGTAACACTCTCTAGAAGAAGTCTGCTGAGTTTAGGAATTATCCAAGTATTACGTAACGCTCTTCGAGGACAAACACTATTTGACAAAACCAAAAACAAGATGGCCGGTCAAAGTGATATTTTCAAACGGAATGTCGTGGAAACTTGAAATTCGGGGTAAAATGACAAACAAAAATCGACAATCTTGAAAGTGACATTTTACTTTTATATTTTCAATAAATAAAAGTATTGGAATACACATTTTTTTCAGTGGGTACAGTGCGACGTCGATAATCCGAACTTTTTTTTTTAGTGTGTACAATGCGACGTCGATAATCCGAACTTTTTATTCTTTTATAGTTGCAAATATAGGCAAAAAAACCACTGTGCGCTGTATCTCAAAAAAACGATCTGGTCGAGAAAAACGAAAAAAAGGTTCCTAAATCAGCGCATCAAGTATAGCCAGACGCGACTAAAACGGGCACCTAAATAAAAAAAAAATATTTTTTTTTAAACTAATTTTTTATCTTAAAAAATATAGAGAATTTTATAAGCTTTAAAATAAATACTACAGTAAACATTGTATGTCAATAAGTTTTAAAAGTAGGTACTTTAGCTCCCTTAGAAATTTAGCTCAAACGCCCATTAAAACTTTTTTCTCGATTTTGGTGTAAGAATGTCATATTCTCGCACGAAAAATCGTTGAAGAATGAGCTTCATTCAACGATTTTTGGTAACATTTACAAGTATTTGTAACCTCAAAAATGTCAAACTGTTTTATAACCTCAAATTCGTGACACAAAAAAAATAATTAAAAAACGGTAAATAAAAGCCAAAATCGAGTAAATAGTATAAAATACACGTTGTAAAAGGCTATTTCCGCACTAATTCGTTCGTCCCCTCGCTCCTTCGTCGCTCGTGGACGAATTTCGAATTCGTGCGGGAATATGTGGCCTTCTGCAACTTGTATTTTAATATACTATTCTCACTTTTTGAAGTAAAATCTGAATATGCAAATAATTTTTAATATTCTCATATTTAAAAAGTACTCTTGTTGTATACTGTAGGATTAACCGTTTTCGAGAAAAAAAAATGTAAGGTGAAATTTCACGGTTCGAGGAGGAAAAATTAAATACTAAAATGTTGAAAACCGAAATTTTAATGATGCAAGGTAAATTTACATCAAAAACTAAGAAAAAAACACGTAATATACAGGTACTTCCAAAAATTAATCATAATTAGGGATAATATCCCTTAAGAGATAAAAATGCACCACGTAATATACAGGTACTTCAAAAAATTAATCCTAATTAGGGATAAAAATGCACACTCTTTAAAGAGCCATGGTAGCTTTAAAAGCGACTTTTCGACCTACATGTATAGAGACTTTTTTTTAGTTTTTGATGTAGAATAACCCAGCTTCATTAAAGTTTTGGTTTTCAACATTTAGTATTTAATTTTTCGTCCTCGAACCGAGAAATTTTTAAAATTTTAAAAGTTTTGCCATTTTTAATTAAAATTAAAATTTAGAAATATAAAATAATCTTATATAAGTTTTTTTTTAATCAATATCAGGTCCGGTTTAGGGGTTTCTGCCTCTCTGGCCTCGTAGGACTCATAGGGTTAATATCATAGAAATACTCCTTTTTAGCAAAAACATTTTTTTTTAACAAAAATGCATTAGTGCAACTTAAAAATATACCACAAAGTTTAGGGAAATTAGCAGAAAAATAATAATATTAATTTCCCTTCGACTAGTCGAAGTCGCGACTTCTTTAAAAAAATGGTCAGTTGCGAGTTGTACTTTACCGTATTTTTCTTATTTTTTTCGTTTTCGTGCCTATACGTCAAATAATCCTAGCCGTAGCACAAGAATGTATAGGACATGTTTTATAGAGAATCAGGTAAGCTTTCATTTGGTTTTTCAGTTTTTTTCACAAGGTAATTAGTAAACAAAAAAATATATTTTGTAAACAGAAAAATACCGTACTGTATTTTACTGTTTTTTTTCCTTTCTGTGCCTATACCTCAAAGAGTCCTAACCGTAACACAAAAATGCATGCGAAATTTTTTGTAAAGAATTACGTATGCTTGCATTCAATGCAAAAAATATAATAAGTCAGCTAGTTATCGCAAAAAAAAATAGTATTTGTACCCATTTTTCTGACTTTTTATTCTCTTTCGTGCAGAAAATGCATGCTAAGTTTTTTGTAGAGAATTACGTAAGCTTTCATTTGATGCAAAAAATATCATAAGAAGTTAGCTAGTTATCGCAAAAAAAATTGTATTCGTACCCATTTTTCTGATTTTATTCTCTTTCGTGCCTAGACCTCAAAGAGTCCTAACCGTAACACAAAAATGCATGCGGAATTTTTTGTAGAGAATTACGTAAGCTTTCATTTGATGCAAAAAATATCATAAGAAGTCAGCTAGTTATCGCAAAAAAAATGTATTTGTACCCATTTTTCTGATTTTATTCTCCTAACCGTAACACAAAAATGCATGCGGAATTTTTTGTAGAGAATTACGTAAGCTTTGATTTGATGCAAAAAATATAATAAGAAGTCAGCTAGTTATCGCAAAAAAAATAGTATTTGTACCCATTTTTCTGATTTTATTCTCTTTCGTGCCTATAGCTCAAAGGGTCCCAGCCGTATCACAAACATGTATAGAATATTTTTTGTAGAGAATTATATAAGCTTTCTTTTGGTGCTAACCTTTTTTTATACAAAAAGTATCAGGCGAGTTATCGCTAAAAAAATCATTTGATGTTAAAACTATTTAAAAAAAGCCACGGGAATGAACGGTCCATCTGAATGAATATTTTAGTTAAGATCTTAAAAAAAAACATTAAATAAACAGTAATCTTTATAAAAATTTTACTGTAACATTCGACCATAAATGCCTATAATTTAGAACTTAAAGGTAGAAAAAAACTATTTAAAATTTTCCAT
>CAUEHQ010000157.1:0-20835 GCA_958510825.1 Brachypterus glaber | reverse complement strand
CAGGGCAAAAATCTAAAACCTACTAAATAAGCTGCTGAGAGTCAAGAGTCAACTCCGTAGGTACGTTTTGACTTTATTCGCAAAAGAAATAAAGTCATCATATTGATGTATACTTGTGCGCCATCTATTGCTAGATGTATACACGTTAGTAGTACTATGTACTTGAGACACACAATTCTTCAACTTGCTACGATTCAAAGTCTCCAGACTAGCAAAAGTATGAGTAGTTGTCTACATCTAGCAATAGATGGCGCACAAGTATACATCAATCTGATGATTTTATTTCTTTTGCGAAAAAAGTCAAAAACGTTTTCTCAATCAGCGAGGGTCAGTCTACCAATATCACTCTGTACGATGGATTGATGGAATAATAAATTAATTATTTTTTTATTACTCAAATCAAAGTTAAAATGTTATTAATTTTTTTTTTCTAAAAAAGCTAATTTTCGAGTTAAACTAGCACTATAAAATTATAATGTAATAAAGTACATACTGCGCTTTATTAACGTATAATTTTTTTTAATGACTTAATACACTACAAAGTTAATAATGTTTCTGCTTACGACTTATTTTAAGCAAAAATATTCTTTCATAATTACATAAAGTTCTATTGTAAAAAGGGCTTAGCCAAGTTTTCTTCAAATATAGACTCTATATATCTGTATGGTTTAATTATTTAATCTAAAAAGTAAAAAGCCAAAAAAAATTGTCTTGCTAAAATTCAAATCTGGATCACTGTATACCCCACAGTGATCCAGATTTGAATTTTATTAGTGTTTCTCGTCGGAGATATTTTTTGTATTTTGTGAACCTATATCTTCCCCTATCTCACGAAAAGACTGACAAACTGACAAAATTTACAATTTTTTTTGTTGTAGGGAAAATCTGAAAAAAATGCTAATTTTTTCAGTTACATACGTCTTTCCGTGAGACAGGGGACGATATGTATCTATATGTAGATGCCAAATTTCATGTTTCTGGCTAATTTAGAACTGGGTAAAAAAAGTGCAGACAAACACTGAAAATAATTTTGCACCGATAAACACTGTTATTGTATCGATACCTAAAATTCCTTTCCTGTATGTCGTCGGCTTACAAGTAAAGAGCACTAAGTCCAAAAACATGGTTTTAGGATATTGATAAATTTAACTTTCGCTGTTGTTTTTTAATTTTTGTAATAATTGTTACAAAAATGCACGTTTCGCCAAACAAACACCAAGTCGCTTAGTGCAGAAACATTTGAAATAATCTACAAGTAAAACGCACTAAGTGCACTAGTGACTTAGTGCCTATTGCCAGATAAAATTTTATTCAAAATCAAACTGGTGCCTTTTGTTTAGTGCGTAACTCTCTTGGCAGTCCACCTAGAAGTTAGTTTGGTTTACCTGTACATAGATCATCAAAAATTAATAACAGTACCATAAAAATTATAATAAGGAAGGTAATTATTTAATTACAATTTACATTTAGACAATTGACATTAAGCATTGATGTAATAACATTTTGTTAATCACAATGATATACAAACATTGGTGCAAAATCAATGTAATTTTTATGGATATCACGTAAATTTTGGTTCAGGAAACATGCTTGGTTGCGACAATATTGAACATTGAACACTATTGAACCTTAAAAAAGAATATACAAATTTCATAACAGGTACTAATGAAATATTGTTTTACATTAAATGAAAAGCTTTTTATAGATTTATCAGTTTTAATAGTTTCTGGAAGTTTATTGAACCATTTTAAAGCTTGCTGTTTTATTCTCTTTCTACCTAAGTTTGAGTTCTCAGGAAGCGCATAATAATGTTCTTTTGTGCGAGTGTTATATTTGTGTATATCACTTTTTATTTAAGTTTAATATTTGTATTAGTAAGAATGTTTTTCAGTTTTTATATTAGTTTAACAATATCTAATTTTATGAGCTCAACTATTTGCAAGATATTTAGTATACACTTCTTTTGTACTACTACTAAATGGTTTATTAAAAAATATGTTTAAAGTTGTATTTTGTATTCTTTGTAATTCATTTATATCCTTTTTTCTACCATGGCCCAAAAGGCAGTTATCAAGATGAGTATTCATGTATGAATTATATATTAAATATTTAGTTTTTAAATTTATAGTAAAAGATTCCTTTTGATTTAATAGCATACACTATTAAGTTTTCTTTTTAGATTTTGTATGTGTTCACTAAAATTTAACGAGTCATCAAGAATTAGTCCCAGATACTTAGCACTACTAACTTTTTTAAGTTTTTTATTGTATAAGTTAAAGAAATAATTACCACAGTTAATATTTTTATTTTTATTTATCACAATATAATTGCACTTGTCCTCGTTTAGCTTTATGTTGTTATTTTTTGTCCACTCACCTATTATTTTTAAGTCTCCTTCAGCTTTCTCAAAAATTTCTTCCATTCTGCCCGAGTAAAAAAGTCCAGTGTCTTCAGCAAATAGTGCAATATTTTCTTCGATTTTATAGTTAGTTAAGTGATTAATATAAATTAGGAAAAGTAAGAGGCTGAGAACCGAGCCATGCGGTACACCATAACATATATTTTTGAATTCACTTTCCATGTCACCGACGCACGTATATTGAACGCGGTTTTTTAAATAACCTGTGAAAATCTTGTGACTTTTGCCAACAACTCCTAGAATTTCCAATTTTTTCAGAAGTATATCATGGTCCACAACATAAAACGCCTTACACAAATCTAGAAGTATGCCTAATATTGTCTTTTTATTTCCTATATTTGTATAAATGTAGTCTATAAGATTTGTGATTGCTGTTTGAGTAATTTTCTTCTTTTGAAAACCATTTTGTTCAGTACTTAAACACTTTTTATTTATTTATTTTTTTTTTTTTGTAGAAAATCTGTAATTTTCCAACCTAGTTTTTTTATATTTCCTGTGTATTGGCGTTACTTTTGCTATCTTGTGTGTATCAAGAAAATGACCAATCTCCATGTTTTTGTTAATAATTTTTGAAATAGTTGGCGCAAGAATAGGTTTTAGTTTTTTAACGATTACAGTTTTTATACCATCATGACCCGGACTAGAGTTTGTTTTTAGCTGATTTATTATAGATGTAATTTCTTCTTTTGTTGTCTTATATAAAAGTAGTGATTCTTTTGAGTCATATGTTTTTTGATAGCTGGATAATGTTCTTGACTATGTTATTTGTCTCGTTTCTTTTGTGCTCAATGATTTCTTTACCACTAATTTATAATTTTGTGATATTTATTCTGGTAGTATTTTTTCCAACAATATTTTTAAGATTCCATTGTTTTTTAGCTCTTAACTTATTTTCAAAATGCTATTTCTTATTATAATTATAATATTTTACTTCTTTTCTTAATTTTTTAAATTTTTTTGTGAATCTTTCTTCCCGGAAATATTTTTTACTTTTTACATACATCTTGTCTCTTTCTTTTATTTTGTTCTTTGCCTCCTCAGTAAACAAGCCTTCTTTTAATTTGTTTGTAAACCTTTTCACTTTAACAGTTGTTCCTTAATTTTGTTATTTAATATGTTTATAAGTTTTTTAAAATCAATTTGCTCTGCATTTGATAAGTATTTTTTTATTCTACTTTCTAGCCTTTTATAGTTTAAAGTTTTTGTTAAACAAGTTTGTTTTTTATGTTTTGGAAACAAGATATTAGTATCAATATCAAAAGATATCATTTTGTGATCTGTCTTTATAGGTAGATCACTAATTACGTGGTCTATGATTGATTGTGTTCCTCGAAGTTTATCAACACTTGTAGCATATTTTTTTGATATTTTATTAATTATACTGATACCATTTTGCTCCAATAGTTGGGTGTATTTTACTTTGTAAGTGTAGCGGCTCTTTGTAGATGTTTTTCCAGCAAATGTATGTTAAAGTTTCCCATCAAAATAAAGTTTTTATTACTATTAAATATTTTTTCTAGCTTTTTTAAGAAGTTTTTTGTTTTTGATCTGTGTTGCTTGTACACAACTCCAATTTTAAGGTTAAGATTATTTAACTTTAATAAAAGAACATTATTTCGCTTGAATTCATTAAGCATTAATTTAGCATCATAGATAGCACTGTTTAATGTTTAAGCTGAGCCTCATTCTCATACAGCCAAGTTTCGGTAAGAAACAGGAGGTCTGGTTCATGCTGTTAAATTAGGGTCTCAACATCAGTAATTTTATTTCCAATACTTCCTACAGATTCTAACATATAGTTTTTATTTGTTTAGTTTTTCTTTAAGTTTTTTTTTTTGTAAATTATTGAGAGCATCCTCTGAGTCAATCTTAAATACACTGCTTTCTCCATCTTTTCTCACAAATATTTTTCCATGATTAAACCATGCATATTTAAAGTTTTGTTCTTTTTTAAATTCTCTAACCTTCGTAAATAAGATTCGATTTTCTACTGTCATACCTTGGTTTATAAATATTGCTTCCATACCTGTTTGACTAATGTCTTCTCCTTTCAACCCCTTACTTTTCCTGTAGGCTGACATTAACTTATCTTTTGCTTCATTTGTAGCAAATGAAACTTTTACTACTGGTTTATTTACATCTTTTCCTATAATTTGTAAATGCTGAATATTATTTTCTGGGATGTTTACATTAAAGCAGTCCCCAATTTTGTTAATTAAATTTTTATAGTTATCAGCTTTTTACAAACCAAATATAACCACATTTTTACTAACCTTCTCTTGATGATGTTTTGTTTACTTCTCTTTTGCTAATTTCACTTTGTTTTTCTAATTTAATTTGCTTTGATTTAAGTTACTTGACTTCCTTATTAAGGTTAGAATTTTCTTTGATGGGTTTTTCAATTTTTTCTAGTTACTTTTCATGTTTGCTTTCCATTTTTTCCAATTTATTCATAATATCACTTAATGTAACCTTTTTTGGTGATTTTTTACTTTCTGAAGGCAACTCTATGCCTGACTCGTCTTCACTAGATTTTTTAGTTTCAGTTTCACTTTTAGAAGGACTTTTATTGCAGGCATTGCAAGTCCAATTTTTGGATATTTTTGTGTACTCTTGATGTGACCATATTCCACATTCTTTACACTGAATTTTTACTTTTGTTTTTCCCAATGCTTTATTACAGATTGGGCACTTAATAGGTAGTTTTTTATTTTTTTTTGTACTTGCCATTTTTGCTCCAAATTATATCCGAGATAATTTTTTTATCACTTTAGAAGCTAATTGCTTATTTTGATGTATTTAAAATTGTTTAAAACTTAATTAAAACAAAACTAGTTTAACAAGGATTTTTTTAGGTTATAAAGGGTGATTTTTTTAGTGTGTCAGAACTTTAAATTCAAATTATACAATAACCAAAGTAGATATCTTAAAACTATTTGTTTTTTGTGAAATAACATTTAATGACATTATTGTTTGAAAACAATTTCGGGCAAATGTCCGCCGCGGCTAGTTCTTACAAAGCGCATTCTATCAGTCCAATTTCCTACCACTTTTTCAAGGAATTGGGGTCTTATGTCAGCAATTGTCCGAGTTATGTTGGCTTCCAAGGCGTCAATAGTTGCTGGTTTATCGGCATAGACCAATGATTTAACATAACCCTAAAGAAAATAATCTAAAGGCGTTAAATCACACGACCTTGGGGGCCAGTTTACAGGTCCGTTCCTTGAAATAATTTTCTCACCGAATTGCTCCCTCAATAAATCAATTGTTGCATTGGATGTATGACATGTGGCGCCGTCCTGTTGGAACCACATCTCCTCCAGATTAATACCATTTAAATTGGGAATCAAATAGTTATTAATCATGGCTCTGTAACGGTCCCCATTAATGGTAACACGCTCTCCAGCTTGATTTTTAAAGAAATACGGCCCAATGATGCCACCGGCGTACAATCCGCACCATACCGTGCATTTTTCTGGATACAACGGCAATTGTTAGATCATTTGCTGATTAATTTCACTCCAAATTCGGCAATTCTGTTATTAACAGAACCATTTAGCCAAAAATAAGCTTCGTCGCTAAACAAAATTTTACGGTTAAATTCTGGGTCAAGTTGCAATTGATTTTGAGCCCATTCAGCGAACGTAAGACGCAAACGTGGGTCTTGCGGCTTGAGTTCTTGGACAAGCTGGATCTTGTAAGGCACCAGACCAAGATCTTTACGCAAAATTTTCCACGTAGTCGAATAACGAAGCCCAACTTCCTGCGAACGTCGACGAATTGACAAATTTGGGTCTTCCTCAACACTGCCAGCAACAGCGGCGATATTTTCTTGGGAACGCATAGTTTTAGGCCTAGTTTTTGTTTTATCGAGCAGCGTGAAATGTGTTCCTTATTTTTTGATGATTCGGTAAATACATCGCTCGGTTGGGCGATTATGTATACCATAAAATTCACGAAGTGCTCGATAAGTTTTACGCACAGAACTCTGGTTTTGATAATAAATTTCTACAATTTGCAAGCGTTGCTCAGACGTTAAACGTTCCATAATGATTTGTCAGACTATGCTGAGTAATTTTGACACTAAGAGCGCGCAAACTCACAATTCGTTTGACAACGACTCCTCTCAAAAGTTCTGACACTCTAAAAAAATCACCCTTTACTTATAACAGAAAAATGTCCCCAATTTCCAGTGGCTTCCAGACATAAACTTAAACTAGACACAAGCAAATAGAGCATCCTTAGTATCATAAAACGCAATTAATGAAAAATTTTTGACATTAGCATCTAAAACGGTTTATATCTCGTAAACTGTACGCGACAATATAGGCCCTTTTCTGGCGAGGGTCCACACATAATCTTCTAAAAACCAATTATCAAAATCCAACAGCAGAAAACGTCAAAACGGAAATCCCAGTGACCGACATGTTGATCCCTGCTGGTTGTAGGATTATACAACTAAGTGATAAACCGGACGACATTTATCAATATTTGCCATCAGGAATGCTTAGTATTTCAGGAACTTTCAGCAGGTTTGCGAACTTTCTACATAGTTATTGATCAAGAAACTACAAACTATTATCCCGTATTATCTTAAATTATTGTTGCGTGAATTATTTCGCCCTAAGGGTATTTGGTGTGGAATACAAGTAGCATAGTGGGAAATCACTTTAACTTACTACCAATTTCTATAAACTAAATTGTTATAATCGTTGAATATAACTCCCTATTGTTGGAAGTTATGCTCCTTTAATGTTTCCTAATTAATTTAAAAAGTTTTTATTTCTACACTAAGAGAAAAATCGTTGTAAAAAAGTCATATGATTAAAAAAAAACAATATGTTATTGTTTCTACAGTGTTTTTTGTTAAATTAAAAAGGTGTTTGTTAATTTTAGTCTTCAAAATAAATAGATTTATTGATTAAAGTTTAAAAATGTTTCCTAAAAGAAAAATATTTCTTTTATTTTGTTAAGAAATAAATTAATCAACAATATATAAAACATTTTAAAATAATGGAAAATATTATTTTATTTATTCTTTATTAAAAAACGATTTTAATAAAAAAGTAAAGGACAACTTTATCCATTAGTCAAAAAAATTTTATTATTTTTTTTTATCATTACTATTCGTAATTTAAATTTTTTACCCTTAAAATTTTAAAATGCAATTTTTCGAAATATTGAGATGTTGGTATAGTATAATAATAATACAAACATGTGAATATTTCGAAAAATAGTGTAATATATTTTATCCACGGCCCTGATTAATGGGCCTATTAATCACGGGTCTGTAAAAATAACCGGTGTGAAGTTAGCAACGAATTTCCAGCAACGATTTTTTTCGGTCCACTATTTGAGGCAAGCGGCATGAAAAAAATAAAAATACGTATTATGGTCTCTTATTTTGAATTTTTGGCTTTTTTTAATTAAAACGAATCTAACGGACAAATAAATGAACCTATGGCGTCGAACACCTTGTGGTGAAACCTACCGATGTAAAATGGATACTGTGGACACATTCATTAAAAAACCATAGGTTGTAGACCAAGAGGTTGTATATTAAGCCTGCAAAAGAATTGGTGGCTCAAATAGGGGTCTTTCTGACCCCAGTGGGTGTCTGGCAGACCCCTATTTTTAAACGAGATCTAGCAGAAAAAATAAGGAAACAAGCGTTCATAAAAATATATTGCTGAATCAAATAAGGGTCTGGCTGGACCCATCGGGGTCTGGTAGACCCCACTTGGTCTGGCAGATACAGATAAATCTGGGTGACTATATTTTGACCTCAGGGGCCTTCAGGTCAAATAATCATTCGTTGCTGGAAAATTGTATTTACTTTTTCTTTTTTTACCTTAATTTGAGCAAAAAGGTAAAAATGATAAAACAATACAGATACTAAAGTATTACTAACAACTTTTTTTTAAATACTATAGTAAAAAAATACCAAAAAAGTAGGGGCTTACTGGTTGAAAATACAAAAAATGTATATTTTTCAGTTTCAGTATGAAAGGGTCGAGCTGACAAAATGACACTAGCGCTAAAATCTTACAATTGGCATATTTTGAATATTTTCAAAAGAAAAACTAAACTAACTAGGGGCCTTCAGGTAAAAATATCATTCGTTGCTGGAAATTTGTAATTTACTTTTTCTTTTTTGCCTAAATTTGAACAAAAAGGTATAAATGATAAAACGATACAGACACTAGAGTTTTACTAACCACTTTTTTTAAATACTATAGTAAAAACATACCAAAAAAGTAGGGGCACACTGGTTAAAAATGGAGCAATTGGATTTTTTTCAGATTCGGGGTGAAAGGGTCGAGCTGACAAAATGCCACTAGCGCCAAAATCTTGCTAATAGCATATTTTAAATGTTTTTAAAAAATAATTCCGACTAACTAGGGGCCTTCAGGTCAAAAAATCATTCGTTGCTGGAAAATTGTATTTACTTTTTCCTTTATTGCCTAATTTTGAGCAAAAAGTTAAAAATGATAAAACAATACGGACACTAAAATTTTACTAACCACATTTTTTAAATATTATAGTAAAAAAATGCCAAAAAAGTAGGGGCACACTGGTTGAAAATGGAGCAATTTGATTTTTTTTAGATTCGGAGTGAAAGGGTTGAGCTGACAAAATGCCACTAGCGCCAAAATCTTGCTAATAACATATTTTAAATATTTAAAAAAAAAAATTCGACTAACTAGGGGCCTTCAGGCCAAAAAACATTCGTTGCTGGAAAGTTGTATTTACTTTTTCCTTTTTTGCGTAAATTTGAGCAAAAAGTTAAAAATAATAAAACGATACGGACACTAAAATTTTACTTACCACATTTTTTAAATATTATAGTAAAAAAATGCCAAAAAAGTAGGGGCATACTGGTTAAAAATGGACCAATTTGATTTTTTTCAGATTCTGGATGACAGGGTCGAGCTGACAAATTGCCTCTAGCGCTAAAATCTTACTATTGGCATATTTTGAATATTTTCAAAAGAAAAATTGAACTAAGTAGAGGCCTTCAGGTCAAAAAATCATTCGTTGCTGGAAAATTGTATTTACTTTTTCCTTTTTTGCCTAAATTTGAGCAAAAAGATAAAAATGATAAAACGATACAGACACTAAAGTTTTACTAACCACTTTTTTTTAAATACTATAGTAAAAAAAATCCAAAAAAGTAGGGGCTCACTGGTTGAAAATACAAAAAATGTATATTTTTCAGTTTCGGGCTGAAAGGGCAGAGCTGACAAATTGCCACTAGCGCCAAAATCTTGATAATAGCATATTTTAAATGTTTTTAAAAAATAATTCCGACTAACTAGGGGCCTTCAGGTCAAAAAATCATTCGTTGCTGGAAAATTCTATTTACTTTTTCCTTTTTTGCCTAAATTTGAGCAAAAAGTTAAAAATGATAAAACAATACGGACACTAAAATTTTACTAACCACATTTTTTAAATATTATAGTAAAAACATTCCAAAAAAACAGGGGCTCACTGGTTGAAAATACAAAAAATGTATATTTTTCAGTTTCGGGCTGAAAGGGCCGAGCTGACAAATTGCCACTAGCGCCAAAATCTTGATAATAGCATATTTTAAATGTTTTTAAAAAATAATTTAGACTAACTAGGGGCCTTCAGGTCAAAAATTCATTCGTTGCTGGAAAATTGTATTTACTTTTTCCTTTTTTGCCTAAATTTGAGCAAAAAGGCAAAAATGATAAAACGATACAGACACTAAAGTTTTACTAACCACTTTTTTTTAAATACTATAGTAAAAAAATCCAAAAAAGTAGGGGCTCACTGGTTGAAAATACAAAAAATGTATATTTTTCAGTTTCGGGGTGAAAGGGTCGAGCTGACAAAATGCCACTAGCGCCAAAATCTTGCTAATAGCATATTTTAAATGTTTTTAAAAAATAATTCTGACTAACTAGGGGCCTTCAGGTCAAAAAATCATTCGTTGCTGGAAAATTGTATTTACTTTTTCCTTTTTTGCCTAAATTTGAGCAAAAAGATAAAAATGATAAAACGATACAGACACTAAAGTTTTACTAACCACTTTTTTTAAATACTATAGTAAAAAAATTCCAAAAAAGTAGGGGCTCACTGGTTGAAAATACAAAAAATGTATATTTTTCAGTTTCGGGCTGAAAGGGCCGAGCTGACAAATTGCTACTAGCGCCAAAATCTTAATAATAGCATATTTTAAAATTTTTACAAATAATTACGACTAACTAGGGGCCTTCAGGTCAAAAAATCATTCGTTGCTGGAAAATTCTATTTACTTTTTCCTTTTTTGCCTAAATTTGAGCAAAAAGTTAAAAATGATAAAACAATACGGACACTAAAATTTTAATAACCACATTTTTTAAATATTATAGTAAAAACATTCCAAAAAAACAGGGGCTCACTGGTTGAAAATACAAAAAATGTATATTTTTCAGTTTCGGGCTGAAAGGGCCGAGCTGACAAATTGCCACTAGCGCCAAAATCTTGATAATAGCATATTTTAAATGTTTTTAAAAAATAATTTAGACTAACTAGGGGCCTTCAGGTCAAAAAATCATTCGTTGCTGGAAAATTGTATTTACTTTTTCCTTTTTTGCCTAAATTTGAGCAAAAAGGCAAAAATGATAAAACGATACAGACACTAAAGTTTAATAACCACTTTTTTTTTAAATACTATAGTAAAAAAATCCAAAAAAGTAGGGGCTCACTGGTTGAAAATACAAAAAATGTATATTTTTCAGTTTCGGGGTGAAAGGGTCGAGCTGACAAAATGCCACTAGCGCCAAAATCTTGCTAATAGCATATTTTAAATGTTTTTAAAAAATAATTCCGACTAACTAGGGGCCTTCAGGTCAAAAATTTTTTTGCCTAAATTTGAGCAAAAAGATAAAAATGATAAAACGATACAGACACTAAAGTTTTACTAACCACTTTTTTTTAAATACTATAGTAAAAAAATTCCAAAAAAGTAGGGGCTCACTGGTTGAAAATACAAAAAATGTATATTTTTCAGTTTCGGGCTGAAAGGGTCGAGCTGACAAAATGCCACTAGCGCCAAAATCTTGCTAATAGCATATTTTAAATGTTTTTAAAAAATAATTCCGACTAACTAGGGGCCTTCAGGCCAAAAAACATTCGTTGCTGGAAAGTTGTATTTACTTTTTCCTTTTTTGCGTAAATTTGAGCAATAAGTTAAAAATAATAAAACGATACGGACACTAAAATTTTACTTACCACATTTTTTAAATATTATAGTAAAAAAATGCCAAAAAAGTAGGGGCATACTGGTTAAAAATGGACCAATTTGATTTTTTTCAGATTCGGGATGACAGGGTCGAGCTGACAAATTGCCTCTAGCGCTAAAATCTTACTATTGGCATATTTTGAATATTTTCAAAAGAAAAATTGAACTAAGTAGAGGCCTTCAGGTCAAAAAATCATTCGTTGCTGGAAAATTGTATTTACTTTTTCCTTTTTTGCCTAAATTTGAGCAAAAAGATAAAAATGATAAAACGATACAGACACTAAAGTTTTACTAACCACTTTTTTTTAAATACTATAGTAAAAAAAATCCAAAAAAGTAGGGGCTCACTGGTTGAAAATACAAAAAATGTATATTTTTCAGTTTCGGGCTGAAAGGGCCGAGCTGACAAATTGCCACTAGCGCCAAAATCTTGATAATAGCATATTTTAAATGTTTTTAAAAAATAATTCCGACTAACTAGGGGCCTTCAGGTCAAAAAATCATTCGTTGCTGGAAAATTCTATTTACTTTTTCCTTTTTTGCCTAAATTTGAGCAAAAAGTTAAAAATGATAAAACAATACGGACACTAAAATTTTACTAACCACATTTTTTAAATATTATAGTAAAAACATTCCAAAAAAACAGGGGCTCACTGGTTGAAAATACAAAAAATGAATATTTTTCAGTTTCGGGCTGAAAGGGCCGAGCTGACAAATTGCCACTAGCGCCAAAATCTTGATAATAGCATATTTTAAATGTTTTTAAAAAATAATTTAGACTAACTAGGGGCCTTCAGGTCAAAAAATCATTCGTTGCTGGAAAATTGTATTTACTTTTTCCTTTTTTGCCTAAATTTGAGCAAAAAGGCAAAAATGATAAAACGATACAGACACTAAAGTTTTACTAACCACTTTTTTTTAAATACTATAGTAAAAAAATCCAAAAAAGTAGGGGCTCACTGGTTGAAAATACAAAAAATGTATATTTTTCAGTTTCGGAGTGAAAGGGTCGAGCTGACAAAATGCCACTAGCGCCAAAATCTTGCTAATAGCATATTTTAAATGTTTTTAAAAAATAATTCTGACTAACTAGGGGCCTTCAGGTCAAAAAATCATTCGTTGCTGGAAAATTGTATTTACTTTTTCCTTTTTTGCCTAAATTTGAGCAAAAAGATAAAAATGATAAAACGATACAGACACTAAAGTTTTACTAACCACTTTTTTTAAATACTATAGTAAAAAAATTCCAAAAAAGTAGGGGCTCACTGGTTGAAAATACAAAAAATGTATATTTTTCAGTTTCGGGCTGAAAGGGCCGAGCTGACAAATTGCTACTAGCGCCAAAATCTTAATAATAGCATATTTTAAAATTTTTAAAAATAATTACGACTAACTAGGGGCCTTCAGGTCAAAAAATCATTCGTTGCTGGAAAATTCTATTTACTTTTTCCTTTTTTGCCTAAATTTGAGCAAAAACTTAAAAATGATAAAACAATACGGACACTAAAATTTTAATAACCACATTTTTTAAATATTATAGTAAAAACATTCCAAAAAAACAGGGGCTCACTGGTTGAAAATACAAAAAATGTATATTTTTCAGTTTCGGGCTGAAAGGGCCGAGCTGACAAATTGCCACTAGCGCCAAAATCTTGATAATAGCATATTTTAAATGTTTTTAAAAAATAATTTAGACTAACTAGGGGCCTTCAGGTCAAAAAATCATTCGTTGCTGGAAAATTGTATTTACTTTTTCCTTTTTTGCCTAAATTTGAGCAAAAAGGCAAAAATGATAAAACGATACAGACACTAAAGTTTTATTAACCACTTTTTTTTTAAATACTATAGTAAAAAAATCCAAAAAAGTAGGGGCTCACTGGTTGAAAATACAAAAAATGTATATTTTTCAGTTTCGGGGTGAAAGGGTCGAGCTGACAAAATGCCACTAGCGCCAAAATCTTGCTAATAGCATATTTTAAATGTTTTTAAAAAATAATTCCGACTAACTAGGGGCCTTCAGGTCAAAAAATTTTTTGCCTAAATTTGAGCAAAAAGATAAAAATGATAAAACGATACAGACACTAAAGTTTTACTAACCACTTTTTTTTAAATACTATAGTAAAAAAATTCCAAAAAAGTAGGGGCTCACTGGTTGAAAATACAAAAAATGTATATTTTTCAGTTTCGGGCTGAAAGGGTCGAGCTGACAAAATGCCACTAGCGCCAAAATCTTGCTAATAGCATATTTTAAATGTTTTTAAAAAATAATTCCCACTAACTAGGGGCCTTCAGGTCAAAAAATCATTCGTTGCTGGAAAATTCTATTTAATTTTTCCTTTTTTGCCTAAATTTGAGCAAAAACTTAAAAATGATAAAACAATACGGACACTAAAATTTTAATAACCACATTTTTTAAATATTATAGTAAAAACATTCCAAAAAAACAAGGGCTCACTGGTTGAAAATACAAAAAATGTATATTTTTCAGTTTCGGGCTGAAAGGGCCGAGCTGACAAAATGCCACTAGCGCCAAAATCTTGCTAATAGCATATTTTAAATGTTTTTAAAAAATAATTCCGACTAACTAGGGGCCTTCAGGTCAAAAAATCATTCGTTGCTGGAAAATTGTATTTACTTTTTCCTTTTTTGCCTAAATTTGAGCAAAAAGATAAAAATGATAAAACGATACAGACACTAAAGTTTTACTAACCACTTTTTTTTAAATACTATAGTAAAAAAATTCCAAAAAAGTAGGGGCTCACTGGTTGAAAATACAAAAAATGTATATTTTTCAGTTTCGGGCTGAAAGGGCCGAGCTGACAAATTGCCACTAGCGCCAAAATCTTGATAATAGCATATTTTAAATGTTTTTAAAAAATAATTCCGACTAACTAGGGGCCTTCAGGTCAAAAAATCATTCGTTGCTGGAAAATTCTATTTACTTTTTCCTTTTTTGCCTGAATTTGAGCAAAAAGTTAAAAATGATAAAACAATACGGATACTAAAATTTTACTAACCACATTTTTTAAATATTACAGTAAAAACATTCCAAAAAAACAGGGGCTCACTGGTTGAAAATACAAAAAATGTATATTTTTCAGTTTCGGGCTGAAAGGGCCGAGCTGACAAATTGCCACTAGCGCCAAAATCTTGATAATAGCATATTTTAAATGTTTTTAAAAAATAATTTAGACTAACTAGGGGCCTTCAGGTCAAAAAATCATTCGTTGCTGGAAAATTGTATTTACTTTTTCCTTTTTTGCCTAAATTTGAGCAAAAAGGCAAAAATGATAAAACGATACAGACACTAAAGTTTTACTAACCACTTTTTTTTAAATACTATAGTAAAAAAATCCAAAAAAGTAGGGGCTCACTGGTTGAAAATACAAAAAATGTATATTTTTCAGTTTTGGGGTGAAAGGGTCGAACTGACAAAATGCCACTAGCGCCAAAATCTTGCTAATAGCATATTTTAAATGTTTTTAAAAAATAATTCCGACTAACTAGGGGCCTTCAGGTCAAAAAATCATTCGTTGCTGGAAAATTGTATTTACTTTTTCCTTTTTTGCCTAAATTTGAGCAAAAAGATAAAAATGATAAAACGATACAGACACTAAAGTTTTACTAACCACTTTTTTTAAATACTATAGTAAAAAAATTCCAAAAAAGTAGGGGCTCACTGGTTGAAAATACAAAAAATGTATATTTTTCAGTTTCGGGCTGAAAGGGCCGAGCTGACAAATTGCTACTAGCGCCAAAATCTTAATAATAGCATATTTTAAATTTTTTAAAAAATAATTCCGACTAACTAGGGGCCTTCAGGTCAAAAAATCATTCGTTGCTGGAAAATTCTATTTACTTTTTCCTTTTTTGCCTAAATTTGAGCAAAAAGTTAAAAATGATAAAACAATACGGACACTAAAATTTTAATAACCACATTTTTTAAATATTACAGTAAAAACATTCCAAAAAAACAGGGGCTCACTGGTTGAAAATACAAAAAATGTATATTTTTCAGTTTCGGGCTGAAAGCGCCGGGCTGACAAATTGCCACTAGCGCCAAAATCTTGATAATAGCATATTTTAAATGTTTTTAAAAAATAATTTAGACTAACTAGGGGCCTTCAGGTCAAAAAATCATTCGTTGCTGGAAAATTGTATTTACTTTTTCCTTTTTTGCCTAAATTTGAGCAAAAAGGCAAAAATGAGAAAACGATACAGACACTAAAGTTTTACTAACCACTTTTTTTTAAATACTATAGTAAAAAAATCCAAAAAAGTAGGGGCTCACTGGTTGAAAATACAAAAAATGTATATTTTTCAGTTTCGGGCTGAAAGGGCCGAGCTGACAAATTGCCACTAGCGCCAAAATCTTGATAATAGCATATTTTAAATGTTTTTAAAAAATAATTCCGACTAACTAGGGGCCTTCAGGTCAAAAAATCATTCGTTGCTGGAAAATTCTATTTAATTTTTTCTTTTTTGCCTAAATTTGAGCAAAAAGTTAAAAATGATAAAACAATACGGACACTAAAATTTTAATAACCACATTTTTTAAATATTATAGTAAAAACATTCCAAAAAAACAGGGGCTCACTGGTTGAAAATACAAAAAATGTATATTTTTCAGTTTCGGGCTGAAAGGGCCGAGCTGACAAATTGCTACTAGCGCCAAAATCTTAATAATAGCATATTTTAAATGTTTTTAAAAAATAATTTAGACTAACTAGGGGCTAATTGTATTTACTTTTTCCTTTTTTGCCTAAATTTGAGCAAAAAGGCAAAAATGATAAAACGATACAGACACTAAAGTTTTACTAACCACTTTTTTTTAAATACTATAGTAAAAAAATCCAAAAAAGTAGGGGCTCACTGGTTGAAAATACAAAAAATGTATATTTTTCAGTTTCGGGCTGAAAGGGCCGAGCTGACAAATTGCCACTAGCGCCAAAATCTTGATAATAGCATATTTTAAATGTTTTTAAAAAATAATTCCGACTAACTAGGGGCCTTCAGGTCAAAAAATCATTCGTTGCTGGAAAATTCTATTTACTTTTTCCTTTTTTGCCTAAATTTGAGCAAAAAGTTAAAAATGATAAAACAATACGGACATTAAAATTTTACTAACCACATTTTTTAAATATTATAGTAAAAACATTCCAAAAAAACAGGGGCTCACTGGTTGAAAATACAAAAAATGTATATTTTTTAGTTTCGGGCTGAAAGGGCCGAGCTGACAAATTGCCACTAGCGCCAAAATCTTGATAATAGCATATTTTAAATGTTTTTAAAAAATAATTCCGACTAACTAGGGGCCTTCAGGTCAAAAAATCATTCGTTGCTGGAAAATTGTATTTACTTTTTCCTTTTTTGCCTAAATTTGAGCAAAAAGGCAAAAATGAGAAAACGATACAGACACTAAAGTTTTACTAACCACTTTTTTTTAAATACTATAGTAAAAAAATCCAAAAGAGTAGGGGCTCACTGGTTGAAAATACAAAAAATGTATATTTTTCAGTTTCGGGGTGAAAGGGTCGAGCTGACAAAATGCCACTAGCGCCAAAATCTTGCTAATAGCATATTTTAAATGTTTTTAAAAAATAATTCTGACTAACTAGGGGCCTTCAGGTCAAAAAATCATTCGTTGCTGGAAAATTGTATTTACTTTTTCCTTTTTTGCCTAAATTTGAGCAAAAAGATAAAAATGATAAAACGATACAGACACTAAAGTTTTACTAACCACTTTTTTTAAATACTATAGTAAAAAAATTCCAAAAAAGTAGGGGCTCACTGGTTGAAAATACAAAAAATGTATATTTTTCAGTTTCGGGCTGAAAGGGCCGAGCTGACAAATTGCTACTAGCGCCAAAATCTTAATAATAGCATATTTTAAAATTTTTAAAAAATAATTACGACTAACTAGGGGCCTTCAGGTCAAAAAATCATTCGTTGCTGGAAAATTCTATTTACTTTTTCCTTTTATGCCTAAATTTGAGCAAAAAGTTAAAAATGATAAAACAATACGGACACTAAAATTTTAATAACCACATTTTTTAAATATTATAGTAAAAACATTCCAAAAAAACAGGGGCACACTGGTTGAAAATACAAAAAATGTATATTTTTCAGTTTCGGGCTGAAAGGGCCGAGCTGACAAATTGCCACTAGCGCCAAAATCTTGATAATAGCATATTTTAAATGTTTTTAAAAAATAATTTAGACTAACTAGGGGCCTTCAGGTCAAAAAATCATTCGTTGCTGGAAAATTGTATTTACTTTTTCCTTTTTTGCCTAAATTTGAGCAAAAAGGCAAAAATGATAAAACGATACAGACACTAAAGTTTTACTAACCACTTTTTTTTAAATACTATAGTAAAAAAATCCAAAAAAGTAGGGGCTCACTGGTTGAAAATACAAAAAATGTATATTTTTCAGTTTCGGGGTGAAAGGGTCGAGCTGACAAAATGCCACTAGCGCCAAAATCTTGCTAATAGCATATTTTAAATGTTTTTAAAAAATAATTCTGACTAACTAGGGGACTTCAGGTCAAAAAATCATTCGTTGCTGGAAAATGGTATTAACTTTTTCCTTTTTTGCCTAAATTTGAGCAAAAAGGCAAAAATGATAAAACGATACAGACACTAAAGTTTTACTAACCACTTTTTTTTTAAATACTATAGTAAAAAAATCCAAAAAAGTAGGGGCTCACTGGTTGAAAATACAAAAAATGTATATTTTTCAGTTTCGGGCTGAAAGGGCCGAGCTGACAAATTGCCACTAGCGCCAAAATCTTAATAATAGCATATTTTAAATGTTTTTAAAATATAATTCCGACTAACTGGGGGCCTACAGGTCAAAAAATCATTCGTTGCTGGAAAATTCTATTTAATTTTTCCTTTTTTGCCTAAATTTGAGCAAAAACTTAAAAATGATAAAACAATACGGACACTAAAATTTTAATAACCACATTTTTTAAATATTATAGTAAAAACATTCCAAAAAAACAAGGGCTCACTGGTTGAAAATACAAAAAATGTATATTTTTCAGTTTCGGGCTGAAAGCGCCGAGCTGACAAATTGCCACTAGCGCCAAAATCTTAATAATAGCATATTTTAAATGTTTTTAAAATATAATTCCGACTAACTAGGGGCCTTCAGGTCAAAAAATCATTCGTTGCTGGAAAATTCTATTTACTTTTTCCTTTTTTGCCTGAATTTGAGCAAAAAGTTAAAAATGATAAAACAATACGGACACTAAAATTTTAATAACCACATTTTTTAAATATTATAGTAAAAACATTCCAAAAAAACAAGGGCTCACTGGTTGAAAATACAAAAAATGTATATTTTTCAGTTTCGGGCTGAAAGGGCCGAACTGACAAAATGCCACTAGCGCCAAAATCTTGCTAATAGCATATTTTAAATGTTTTTAAAAAATAATTCCGACTAACTAGGGGCCTTCAGGTCAAAAAATCATTCGTTGCTGGAAAATTGTATTTACTTTTTCCTTTTTTGCCTAAATTTGAGCAAAAAGATAAAAATGATAAAACGATACAGACACTAAAGTTTTACTAACCACTTTTTTTTAAATACTATAGTAAAAAAATTCCAAAAAAGTAGGGGCTCACTGGTTGAAAATACAAAAAATGTATATTTTTCAGTTTCGGGCTGAAAGGGCCGAGCTGACAAATTGCCACTAGCGCCAAAATCTTGATAATAGCATATTTTAAATGTTTTTAAAAAATAATTCCGACTAACTAGGGGCCTTCAGGTCAAAAAATCATTCGTTGCTGGAAAATTCTATTTACTTTTTCCTTTTTTGCCTGAATTTGAGCAAAAAGTTAAAAATGATAAAACAATACGGACACTAAAATTTTACTAACCACATTTTTTAAATATAATAGTAAAAACATTCCAAAAAAACAGGCGCTCACTGGTTGAAAATACAAAAAATGTATATTTTTCAGTTTCGGGCTGAAAGGGCCGAGCTGACAAATTGCCACTAGCGCCAAAATCTTGATAATAGCATATTTTAAATGTTTTTAAAAAATAATTTAGACTAACTAGGGGCCTTCAGGTCAAAAAATCATTCGTTGCTGGAAAATTGTATTTACTTTTTCCTTTTTTGCCTAAATTTGAGCAAAAAGGCAAAAATGAGAAAACGATACAGACACTAAAGTTTTACTAACCACTTTTTTTTAAATACTATAGTATAAAAATCCAAAAAAGTAGGGGCTCACTGGTTGAAAATACAAAAAATGTATATTTTTCAGTTTCGGGCTGAAAGGGCCGAGCTGACAAATTGCCACTAGCGCCAAAATCTTGATAATAGCATATTTTAAATGTTTTTAAAAAATAATTTAGACTAACTAGGGGCCTTCAGGTCAAAAAATCATTCGTTGCTGGAAAATTCTATTTACTTTTTCCTTTTTTGCCTGAATTTGAGCAAAAAGTTAAAAATGATAAAACAATACGGACACTAAAATTTTACTAACCACATTTTTTAAATATTATAGTAAAAACATTCCAAAAAAACAGGCGCTCACTGGTTGAAAATACAAAAAATGTATATTTTTCAGTTTCGGGCTGAAAGGGCCGAGCTGACAAATTACCACTAGCGCCAAAATCTTGATAATAACATATTTTAAATGTTTTTAAAAAATAATTCCGACTAACTAGGGGCCTTCAGGTCAAAAAATCATTCGTTGCTGGAAAATTCTATTTACTTTTTCCTTTTTTGCCTAAATTTGAGCAAAAAGTTAAAAATGATAAAACAATACGGACACTAAAATTTTACTAACCACATTTTTTAAATATTACAGTAAAAACATTCCAAAAAAACAGGGGCTCACTGGTTGAAAATACAAAAAATGTATATTTTTCAGTTTCGGGCTGAAACGGCCGAGCTGAGAAATTGCCACTAGCGCCAAAATCTTGATAATAGCATATTTTAAATGTTTTTAAAAAATAATTTAGACTAACTAGGGGCCTTCAGGTCAAAAAATCATTCGTTGCTGGAAAATTGTATTTACTTTTTCCTTTTTTGCCTAAATTTGAGCAAAAAGGCAAAAATGATAAAACGATACAGACACTAAAGTTTTACTAACCACTTTTTTTTAAATACTATAGTAAAAAAATCCAAAAAAGTAGGGGCTCACTGGTTGAA
>CAUEHQ010000156.1:0-90264 GCA_958510825.1 Brachypterus glaber | reverse complement strand
CACTTTTGGTCTTGAACTAACTGTTCTTTTTGACCAGATATAGTTATTATAATCATTTCATACAAAATAAAAATTTCTTCTATAACATTACCTCAAAATATATGTTAACTGATTAATCTAAATTAAAAACACAAAATTTCAATTGTAAAACCAATTTCAATATTTATAATATTCATAAAACGGTTCAGAAGTATTACTATTTTCATAACAGACACATTTTAACAGAAATTTATCACCAACCTATAGCCTTTTAATTTGAAAATGAAACCGCACGCAAAAGAAACGATTCATTTTTTTTTTAGCGATTTGATTGTATATTTTTCATGGATAACTAGATAAGTAATAAGACAGTAAAAAGAAATACTTTTTGCAATTTAAAATTAACTATATTTTAATAATTTATTATAATTAGTAACAATCGAATAAAAAATATTGTATAATACAAGGGCGAAAAGTTTAAATTTCGATTCCGTAGGTTTATTACCCTCGGGCCGGCCCCGTTGGCCAGCCCTCGGCTTCTAAGAACCTACTTAACTTTTAGCCCTTGAATTATAAATAACTATTTTTAAGTACTTATACACGGTGTATTTGAAATAGGGTCCGAAATTTTGACGTGTGATTCTACAACATAATATATGGCAAAAAGTTTCTATAAACATATTAGTCCAGTCAAATAATAAATGTAAATTGCAATAAATGCTCACGGGCTGATTTTTAAAGGGTAGTAGTGGATGGACCGGGTGATTTGCTTAAAAAACTCGTGGGTTGGAGAGCAAAGCGAGCAGAGTTTACCCCGTAGTATGCAAAAAGATAGTTTAAGTTGTCTTATTTACGAGTTACCAATTTTAAGTTGATATCTCAAGTCGTTCAAAAGTTAAGAGGGGAGGGGTTACTTTTGGACCGCACGGTATATATTTTTATTTGTTTGCTCTACAATTGATTTAAGATTACGATTCTCTTAATTCAAGATCATATTATCTTAAACCAAGACTTGGTGTAAGATAAAGACCCCACAGTCAGGTTGCAGGGTTAATAGAATGGTAAATATTTTGAAAAAATTTCCCACACATGTATAATATTATTTTGCACGCCTATGAAATATGATACTTTCTTACTCTGTTAATCGTGTGAAATTTGGTTTTATAGGTGGTCGTAGGAAAAAGCACTTGTTTTTGAAGGAAAACTTGCAACGCCATTGCAAAATGGCGCTTATAGGTATAAATTATTTAAAGCTACTTACCCGTGAATTTTTTAAGTAAATTTCAAAATCCCCATCGTTTGAGGGTAACAGATACAAATTCGTCCATTTTAAAGCAGCTAAAAACAATAATACACCTTTAAAGACAACTGACAGCAAAAAAAAAGAAACCTAACTTGTCTCCCGCGCAGATCTTGAACTACTGCGCAAATTGTCTACGTGGGGTGAGGCCGGCAAACTCTTTACTGTAAGACAACAGGGGCTTTGAGTCAAGATAATAACTCTTGATTCTCTGTTACTATTTTAAATGTCATGCATTTAAGGAAAAAATCCTTGACACAAAGAATTTTCTACCAAGAGAATAACTAAAGGAAACCAAAGTCACAGATAATCTTAAACTAAGGATACATGATCTTAAAAAAAGATTATTACCTCGATTTAAGATAATATTAATCCAAGATAATTTATTATCTTCTGCCAAGATAACCTTTTTTTCTGTGTACCTATGCCGAATAAGATTATATGTCTGTGTAAAGACATATAATCTTATTCGGCACCAGTATGTAATAAACTCACCAAAAATTAGAAATAATTTAAAATTCCTGTTGTCCGACCCTGTTATTGTAATGAAAGTATCAACCCTGATTATAAGGAATGTTTTTTATCATTTCATTTACAAAATAAATCTATTGTAGATTTTCTGTGGAATAAGTTAGTGAATATTTTGAAAATTTGACACATTCTAGAATTTAATTATTCTAGGGACTCTGGGCAAGGATTATAATTGGAAAACAGAATCCAATTTTAAGTCGTTATTATTCCTAGGTTGGCAAGAGTTTTGAGAAGCGAGGCTAAATAAAAGGGAGAGATATTATATGAAATGCGCCCACCATCCTTCCTTACACCATTTTCGTCATGACTGACGCATCAGTCATTCGGTTAGTCAGTTAGTTAGTTTATTCATTCGGTTAGTCAGTTAGTCAGTTAGTAAGTTAGTCAGTTAGTCAGTTAGTCAGTTAGTCAGTTAGTCCGTTAGTCAGTTAGTCAGTTAGTCAGTTAGTCAGTAAGTCAGTTAGTCAGTTAGTCAGTTAGTCAGTTAGTCAGTTAGTCAGTTAGTCAGTTAGTCAGTTAGTCAGTTAGTCAGTTAGTCAGTTAGTCAGTTAGTCAGTTAGTCAGTTAGTCAGTTAGTCAGTTAGTCAGTTAGTCAGTTAGTCAGTTAGTCAGTTAGTCAGTTATTCAGTTAGTCAGTTAGTCAGTTAGTCAGTTAGTCAGTTAGTCAGTTAGTCAGTTAGTCAGTTAGTCAGTTAGTCAGTTAGTCACTTAGTCAGTTAGTCAGTTAGTCAGTTAGTCATTTAGTTAGTCAGTCTTAGGACTTGATGACTAAACCGATTTCCGAAAAGAAAAAGTTGTCAATTTGACCTGTATGTACTAACATATATATTTTTTAATGTTTGTTTATAAATATTACAACTTATTTTTCATATAACATGGGTAGGTATTTAATATAATAGAATATATTTCGAAAAAAAAGTATAAAAGGTAATTGAAAAATAAATATGTAGGTATTTTAAATATATTTATTAACAATGATACCGCATGATTTTTATTGAAAAACAAATATTTATTTTATTTATATCATTGATTAATATTTTGTATTTTGTTTACCAAAAAATATTTTTTGTACCTGGAATACTATAATTGTAAATATGAAATACTCATGTAATTGAATAAATATTATACCTGTAGTATAATTTTTAAATGAAAAGTTCACCTCTAAAACTTTTAATTTTAAAAGCAATGTACGAATACAACAGCGCACAGAGGGCCAGTTAAAAAAGAGTGGACAAAATTCTGAATTTTTACATACGGCTATTTTTGATACCGCTGATTTCGAAAAAAATAATGAAAAAATTCAAAAAAATTTTTTCGCCCCACTAGGGTGGTCCAAATATTTTTTTTTTTTCGATCTTTATAAAAATGTGTCAAATGACTTATTTTGATTATGTTTATGTAGACCAATGTTCATAACCTAAAGATTCAAAACGGCGGAGTCAATATGACTCATCGGTTTTTGAACCTGTACTGTATTTGCACTAAATTAGGACTATTTTTTTTTTAAATGTCTTCAGTTTTGGAGAAATACTTAAAATTAAAGCACTTAATATGAAAAATATATAATCAAACTTAAAAATTTATTTAATCCCCTATTTTTGTGAAAATCTTTATTTCAAGTTATTATGCCATCTGTAAAATAAACTATTTTTTTTAATCATAGAATATGTACTTAAGTATCATCAGATATGTCTAAAAATATATTACATAATTAGAAAAGTGTCTATATCGTAATATAAAGGTCCTAGAAACATGAAAATAGTAACTATCAGTTTAAATCATAAATTAAAAAAAAATATCCATTTGTTAAGTGTGCCTTTCCATGGATATTTTTCCTTAACTATAAATATTAATCTATGGAAAAAAAGTTGCGGATTTTTTGCGCAACACAGAGAAAAATAATAAAGTTTTTTATATACGTATTGTTTACGTAGATATTAACAACAGGTTAATGGTAATCCAATAATTTTGGCTTGGTTATTATTCTGTTTTCCTGTTAAAAAATCCAAAGTCCGATCAGTGGTAATATCCTAGTGTAGTACATGTATACAGGGGTCCTATTATTCGCAACGTTTTGATATCTAACTTTTTTTATTTACTTGACAATAGTAGTTTTCGTAATGAGTAAGCGACTTTAGTCCTTAGTGCAAGAGAATGAAGAAATAACTTTAATAATAATAACTTCTGAATAAAGTTATGAAAAGTAAATAAGAAAAAAAGAATCTCTTAAAATTGTGCAACGAATGAATGGTACAAAAAATGAATTCTTTTTGAGAATGATATGGTTTTGATATGGAGGAAGCACTAAAAATTATTATTATTATTATTATTATTATTAACAGTCTAGTATAGTGTAAAACACCTGGTCCTGGAACGAAAGCTATAAATAAATAATTTACTAAAACAAGCATATTTGTTGGTGTAGTTGCTTGTAGTTTCAAAAATTTTAAGTTTAATAATGTAACTAAATAAATACATAAAATCTTTATTTTAGACCAACTTATTACATTTTATTTGGAAGGTACACTTTTTTTGAGCTCTAGGACAAATAAATCGCTACACTTTTCCGTGTCAAATCTTTGTGAACCCTTGATAACAGAACAGCAACTGGACAGTTTCTGCATAATTAACGATATTCTATCATTTCCATTTTATAAGGTAAAAATTCTGCTGAATAATATATTTTATCCAATACATACAGATAATAAGACAATTACCAGCTTTATTTTAAATAGATAAACTCAATAATAACCCCCGCGTGGCTTTTACTTTATTGAGTGGATAATTATTTATTTTACCCACTCAACTGTCACTTGTCAAATTATTTGCTTGTAAATGTCAATAAAATTTTTAATAAAAATATGAATTCCTAGGTAAATAGCTTAGGAATTCATATAAAATTGTATAAAACCTTGTATGGCACTCATGGGTAAACCGATGTAGTGAAGTGGTTTTTTTACTATTAAATATTTTTCTACTAATGTAGTGATGTCGAATTCTATCACTAATTTAGTGATATATTATATAATTCGGTTATAGCCCAGCAGTTAATTATAACTTTTATTATAACTTACTCAGTTAGGTTGGCCATACAATCTTCCATCGTATTTAAAGTATACCCGAGCGGAGAATATACTTAACCACTTATCACTTTATTCGGGAGCGGGTATTCTAGGAGACGGCGCTTAGGAAACAGATAAAACGATTTCTTCTTAACTTAAGAATAATATATTAAATAAATGTGAAATTCTCCAAGAACATGAAAGATCAATTCTTATTTCTAAGTCCTATTTCTATGCAAAGCCCTTAAATTCTAATTTCCATTAAATATTAGTTTTCCATTAAATACTTCTAACTTAAAACATTCTATGTTTGAAATCCCAACTATTCGCAATCATTCTCAAATCCCAATTTATTTTCCACATTTTTCTTAGTGTATATTAAAACTGGTTCGTATAAGTCATTTAAATTATTTTACAAAATATTTTTCAAAGTTAATTAATATTCGTCAAAATTTCTATCAGTGTTCATACTATCAATATTTATAAGTGTCCAAAATTATTTTTATGTCTGATAAAACGAGTCTCAAAATTTTTCTAAGTTTAAAAACTATTTTTAATTCAAGAATAAATCTCAAAATTAATTCTCACAGAAACTACATTTTCACTTTTGAGACGGGCGTGGAGATAGTCTAACTAAAACTGGATAAAAATGAATCTTTTCATGAGTTTATATAGCTAATAAGAAGGTCACTAGTTAAATTTATTTGACAATGCTATTAGCGCAAAATATCTACAAAGATACCGCGCATATTTAATTACCCCGACAAAAGAGTTTCAGTCTCATCAATTTGCAAACTAATTGCTATTTCTGACATCTGAAACGATCATTTTAACTATAAATTAAATTTATATAAATAATTTGGACTACTAGACAACTTTTAAGTTATACCGACAAGAATTACCGAGGAGGGGTCCGATCAAATGTAGGACACACCGAACTCTTCCGAAACCGAATCTCGTGAAGCCAGATTGTATCATAGCGCAATATTAAAGAAATATTATTTTAAAATTTTAACTACATATAAAATATTCAGATCATAACATAGCTCTCCCCCTAATTTTTGAAAAATGATAAGCATTTTTCAAAAAGAAAATGTGCAACATTTTCCTGTTCGGTTCTTGCTTAAGTTGGAATTTCAAAACACATTACAAAGACCAAAAACCTATATCTAAATCATAAGAACAACTAAAACATTACTTTTAAGAACAACAAGTTATATCTTCCTTATACGTTTTATAGTTAATAATTTACATTATTACTTACATAAACTTTACAATAGGCTTCTCTATTTTATTCATTATACCATAAACTTCAATAAAAAAACTTGCTAAGTTATATAGTTAATAATATGCAATATTATACAACTTTAATAACTGCAACTTCGCACACTTAAAAAAAAATAAGTTATACCATTAATGAATAACCCCTTACATATTTTAACAAAAATAAAGTTCAATATTCATATAGCCACTTATTGGACTAGGTATTTATAATCATTCGTAACTTACTATATTCGAAATATCCCTCGTATTGATACAACTTCTACTACTTTTCCGAGAATCTCTAACTCATTTTAAAAATAAATTCATTTATTTCAAAAAAAATATACTATAGTATTCGCAAAATTTATTGCGACCAACTCCACTCACTATTTGTCGACTATTTATCGGTGCCTATTTCATACTTCATAAAATACTACCCCTTTTTTCTTTAGTTTTGAAACAAAAATTCATTCCTCCACTTGGGTAACATCACGGCTCCTGTCACCAGGTTACATGGCAATTTTCTTTGGTAACTGCAAATTATTGCGAATTAACCAAGACTGTTTGGTTCTGTGTTAAAAACACTACCTAACCCCCTGATTTAAAGTTTGAGTCTTTACTTAATTGTAATACTTTTTGTCAAATTTCTTACTATTTCCAGATTTTAATAACCGTACTGTCGTAATACTATTTGCGAAATTTTGCGCACATTTTCGTAAATTTCTTACAAATTTTTCAAAAACCCAGAACTCCCAATCTGCACCATTTTATAACTTCCACTTTTGCTTAAGTAGCAAATTTAAAAACATAAAGGACTCTGTCCTTCTTCAACATTTTCATGTAACAAACAAGTGTTACTTATTATAACACCAATTTCTCGGACCTTTAATATAATACGTTAATATATTATACTCCCAACTCGATATCTAACTTTACGTAACGTATCCCTCTAATATCCTAACTTTCTACGTAATTTCCAAGATAAATCCCAATAAAAATAAGCCTACATTGCAATGAATCGCAGGCGTTCTCAAGTTATCATATAAATGCTTTGAGACAGAATAAATTTATTTGGTTTACTTTAAACTACGTTAAGCTGTTTGACGATATATTACGCCTTTTTTTTACCAACTGGTTAATTTTTTTTTTACAAACATAACCCTCATAACCCTCATATATTCCAAACTTTTACGTAAATTATAATAAAAAATCATCCTACATTGTAGGCGTTCTTAAGTTATTGTAATAACTTTTATGAGACCTTTCCGATATTTTATTTTATTTACACTCTATATTACTATAGGCAGAAAGACTACGTTAGCCTTCTGAAAGTAAAAGCTTAATAAATATAATTATTAGTTACATATATGCGATATACGCACACCTTTTATACGATATTTCGAATTCACCAAAAAAATATACTAAAAAACAAAAACATAACTCATTATTGAACTTATTTTTGTTTATGCATATGTTTCACCCATTACACCAAAAATTGTACTTTTATTACATTACATTACAAAACATTACTAGTATTTTAATATACCCAACCAAAATAAATTTAATAATATATAACTTGCTGCCTTAATTTATTTTTGAACTGGACCTTTAAAACCTTTAACCTTTAACCTTAGTTTTTTTTACAACAAAAAACTGTTACATACATTTTTAAATCAATGCAACTTGTTTTTAACCTTTCTTTACAGAAAACTATCTTTGTTATAATTTTCATCAAAAAAAACTGGCTTTCCCTATTTTTACAAACATTTAAATGGGAAAGCAACATATGTGACAATATGTGACTATCTATCTCTTTGTGCAATAAATATCTTGCCTAAACAAAATAAAGTCATATTAACCAACGATAAAACTGCAAATTCCATAAAAAAAATTAAAAAATTAAATACACGGAGAAAAATATAGTTACGTTCAGTGTGGCCAGTACTGAACAAACGGTATTTTTCCATAAAACTGCAGGTTTTCTCAGATTATACTAAACAAATTCGCTTTGACTTAAAATTATTTTTAAAAAACTATAGACTGAAATTAAGAACAAAAACAAAATATTATTTCGAAAGAACAAAAAAAAAAAATCTGAGAAAATAACCAAAAATACTCATCACGTTTGGGGTAGCTAATCCCATACGAATAAATACTTTTTTGTATAAACTGATTATTCACATCTTCAATAAGATAGATAAAATTGTTTTATAAATATACTAAGATAAAAAATGAAGTCACAAAATAAACCATTAAATTTTCAAATCGTAAACACTATTAATTTTTATTACATAAACACTTTCAAAGACCCAGCGTGCACCTGTGGGTGAAGAGAGACTTACGTATTTCCTATGCACTGAAAGCAACATTACAAAATTATAAATAAGTGGTTCTTAAAATATTTTTTTTATAATAAAAAAAAAAATCAGAAATCAACTAAACATTTTTCAAGATATTTAAACTACATCCAAGTAGGCATTCCTTACATATAAAACCTCGATATTTTTTTGGTAATTTTAAAACATTTTGTTTAAGTTTTCTCACTGAATTACAATAAAAAAAAAAAATTAAATATTTCTGTATCCATTAAAATAACAATCAAATTCCAGTTAAAAAAAATTAATAAATGATAACCGTTAAAAAAAAATCATATCTAGGTACACTTTAATAAAAAAAAATTAATTTCTATAAAATAAAATTCCAAAATTTAGTTTTCAAGAAAAATTTAATCAAATATAACCCTTAGAATAAAAGATAAAAAATTATACTGTAGATATGCGTCAATAATAAAAAATCAAATTTAAATTTCCCAAAAAAAAAAAAATAATTTAAAAAAAAATTATTTCTTTAAGTTCCAAAAAAGTAAAAAAAAAAAAAATCTGAGAATAATTATAATTAAAAAAAAAACATTATACGCTTTAAGAAAAATATCATTTTTGAAAAATTTAATAAAATACAAACCTAAAAAAAAATTAATTACGTTTTTTAAGTACGGTAAAAAAAATATCGAAAAAATAAAAATATCCTGAAAAATTATTCCATTAAATAAAATAAGGTACACGCTAATGAATAAAACTATATATATATTTTCTTTCCGTCCAGTTCAAATTAAAATTATCAAATACTCTAAACCTAAGTATATATTCATTTCTTTCTGACAAAGGAAAATACTATTGAAAAAAATATTGCTTAAATATTAAATCGTATTTTTATACTTTATTTTGAAGACAAAAAATTCTACAATTGTAATATAATTAAAATTAAAAACCAAAAACTCAACAAAAAACACTAAAAATTTCCAAAAATTTTAAATACGATTTCATACTTTACAAATCTACAACGAATAACTCGAGAAAAAACATACCAACATTTTTTAAAAACAAAAAAAAACAATCTTCCCTTCAACTGACATTTTTCTATAGCCCATAAAATTCTGCAATTTTTTTTTAAATATCACTCTTCTTTCCTATTCATGATGTGGCCAATTTTTGATGCTATCTACTTTTCCAAAATTCTACTTGCCTTTTCTGCCATTATTCAAGATTCTGAAGTCTCTGTTCCCTTAGCCTATTTTTGATTTTAAGCAAAAATAATCCAGTCTCACATCAAAAACGATTTTTTAAATTTATTTCTCATAAAAAATAAAATCATTCATATTACCGACTCTTTTGTCATAATTTCGTTTCTATTTGATTTTTTTTATTAATTACTTCTGCACAAAAATTTCTGCTTTAAAATCGCTTTTGTCCCGTATGACTTGAACACCATTGTAGTGAAGTGGTTTTTTTACTATTAAATATTTTTCTACTAATGTAGTGATGTCGAATTCTATCACTAATTTAGTGATATATTATATAATTCGGTTATAGCCCAGCAGTTAATTATAACTTTTATTATAACTTACTCAGTTAGGTTGGCCATACAATCTTCCATCGTATTTAAAGTATACCCGAGCGGAGAATATACTTAACCACTTATCACTTTATTCGGGAGCGGGTATTCTAGGAGACGGCGCTTAGGAAACAGATAAAACGATTTCTTCTTAACTTAAGAATAATATATTAAATAAATGTGAAATTCTCCAAGAACATGAAAGATCAATTCTTATTTCTAAGTCCTATTTCTATGCAAAGCCCTTAAATTCTAATTTCCATTAAATATTAGTTTTCCATTAAATACTTCTAACTTAAAACATTCTATGTTTGAAATCCCAACTATTCGCAATCATTCTCAAATCCCAATTTATTTTCCACATTTTTCTTAGTGTATATTAAAACTGGTTCGTATAAGTCATTTAAATTATTTTACAAAATATTTTTCAAAGTTAATTAATATTCGTCAAAATTTCTATCAGTGTTCATACTATCAATATTTATAAGTGTCCAAAATTATTTTTATGTCTGATAAAACGAGTCTCAAAATTTTTCTAAGTTTAAAAACTATTTTTAATTCAAGAATAAATCTCAAAATTAATTCTCACAGAAACTACATTTTCACTTTTGAGACGATAGTCTAACTAAAACTGGATAAAAATGAATCTTTTCATGAGTTTATATAGCTAATAAGAAGGTCACTAGTTAAATTTATTTGACAATGCTATTAGCGCAAAATATCTACAAAGATACCGCGCATATTTAATTACCCCGACAAAAGAGTTTCAGTCTCATCAATTTGCAAACTAATTGCTATTTCTGACATCTGAAACGATCATTTTAACTATAAATTAAATTTATATAAATAATTTGGACTACTAGACAACTTTTAAGTTATACCGACAAGAATTACCGAGGAGGGGTCCGATCAAATGTAGGACACACCGAACTCTTCCGAAACCGAATCTCGTGAAGCCAGATTGTATCATAGCGCAATATTAAAGAAATATTATTTTAAAATTTTAACTACATATAAAATATTCAGATCATAACACCGATATTGCCCTCTCGAAAATTAACGTGCTTGGCTGACGCCTCGCAGGTTAAATATCTTACTTTACCCACTAGTACCATAAATAACTATTAATTTAGACACGCACTTGAAGACGTTTCATAGATAAGATGTCAATTTACGACGTTTAAAACAGCGGTGCACCGCATGCTTTATTTTTATTGTTGTTTTTTTTTTATACACAGTAAGGAATATTTTTTAACCCGTTTTTTTTTTTTTAAACAAAAATATACGCTATTAATTAAAAAAATATTAATCAATAAAGTAAAATTAATGGACTTTTAAATTTTCGCGTTTTCAACTAACTTTTATTTGATAAATTCGTGTTTGTATGGCTATACCTCTAAAACAAAAGGTAGTGAAGGACTTTTGTTTTTATGAAATTACAGCTTTATTAAACTAGTACCTATGCATGAAAAAAATAAATCATATCGATACCTCTTATGATAAGGCCAATTATGTGATTAGTCTTAGACGGGGCAGAAGACTCCTCAGGGGAAAAATTCATATTTGTAGTTTTGATGTCGGCATGTGTAAATTAGTTATAAACAGTTATATATGTGACAGTTACAATTGTAACTGTTAATATATATATATATATATATATATATATATATATATATATATATATATATATATATATATATATATATAACCTTAATATTCAAATTAAATATTAAACATTAGAGAAAATCGACATGTATACCACTACAAAAAGGTTCTTTAACTGACCTTTAAAAGGAAAAGTGAGTGAAGACGAAGTGTGACAGTCTTTCGCCCAGTTGTAAAACTGGACAAACTGTAAATTGGGAAAAATACCTTTAAGATTTAAATATGAAATAATTTGTAACGTAGGTACGGCTAACGTAAAAGTGCCTTAAGTAGTACCAAAAGAGGCACAAATTAACTTTATTTAAAATATAAAAAAATACAGTATAAAACTACCTAATCTACACTTTACGGAGTAGGGCATTGGGGAGTAGGTATGTTACGGATTAGGGATGTTACGGAGTAGGAATGTTACGAAGTAGGGTTGTTGTAGGGTAGTGAATCCCTACTAGGGATGGTATGAATTAGGGATGTTAAGTAGTAGAAAAATTAAGAATAGGGATGTCTATCACAATTTGTACTGATTACATTTGAGGATTAGCTACGATAGCGGCCATTATTAGAAGCTTACGAATCATAAAATACTTTTTAAATCACAACATATTTGTTTTTAGTTAGATAATCTTATAACAAAATAAATATTTGCTTTTTTCTGTGTACTTTGGATTTTTTAATGTACATTCAATACATATCAAGAAACTTTTTATTGATTCAAACTTTAGACTTCAGAGGAGGTAATTTATTGCATTGTTTTATTCTAGAGTATAGCCCTATACGATCTATTGCACAAAACTTAAAATAAATACCTCTTAAAAACTTTCAACTATCTTTATTGATTGATAGAAAATAAAAGTAGAGTTTGAAAGAGTTTATACTTTGTTAGATTAGAATCATTGGATTCCAAGTATTTTTTTTAAATAAGTTTTATGTAAGAATAAACAACATAAAAAATTATATAAAAAAATCAGTTAGTTAATTAATTTATATCGAAAATGCACGAGTTGTGGGGTTATAACCATATACAGAGCATGCCAAAAGTACGCCCCCAAACCAATTGTAAATATTATTCATGTCTTTTTGTAGTTTAAACAGATCCTCAATAGATTTAATAATTAAATAAAACTTAAAATCATCCGCGAAAATTAACCCTTCACTGTGCTCTAACTCGGCTATCATGTCATTAATAAAAATAATAAATAAAAGCGGAGCATAATGGGACCCTTGAGGTACTCCAGAAAGAACATCAATAAGGAAAGATAACATCCCAAATAAATTAACACATTGCTTACGCCCTGACAAAAAACTACAAAACCATTTAATAAATCTGTCATCAAACCCAAATAAAGCCAACTTTAAAAGTAGAAGATTAATATCAACCGTATCAAATGCCTTCGAGAAGTCGGTGTAGATTGAATCTACTTGCCAGCCCTTCTCAATAGCACCAAGAATCTTCCGGCGATATATAGCTAAATTAGTTGCCGTCGATCTACCTGAAAAAAAGCCGTGTTGATGTGTGGTCAACCGAGATCTGCAAAGCCATGTTAATTGGTCACATACCAGACTATCCAGCAATTTAGGAATACTAGATTGCTTGGATACAGCCCGATAATTTTTTATATCATTTCTGTTGCCACTTTTAAATATAGGAATAACATAACTGGTCTTCCAGACCTCAGGAAATACCCCACTATCAACAGACTTATTAAAAATTATACTTAACGGTAATGATAATGTACAAGCACATAGTTTCAAGAGAGCATTCGGTACCCCGTCAGGACCAGTTGCATATTTTGAGGGAATTTTCTCCAGCTTATTGTATACATCCATGATAGAGATTGTACTTAATGAGATAATATTAGAATTTGAATTTGCTTCAGTATCAATATCATGAACAACATTGTGATTACAATAAACTGAAGCAAAATGTTCGGCAAACAAATCGGCAATATCTTGGAAATTAGATGCAGACTTTTCGTTTAAATTCATTATATTAGGTATGCCATTTGTCTGTTTTTTACCATTAACAAATGACCAAAAATTTTTAGGATTAGATTTAAGTTTATAGTCCATTTTTACAATATAATTATCGTAACAGTTTTTTGACATTTAGTCGGAGACTTTCTTTCATGCGGAGAACTATAATGTTTGTATTATATATACAGTAGAAAATAAAATAATATTACGTCTGTATTTGCTGTCCATGACTCATGCGTATGTGCCAGAACTGACCATGACGCATATACATACGCAAATAAATTTTATAAAATCTCTAGAAGTTTTCTGTTATACAATTTGAAATATCCTGAAGAAAAAATAAAAAATATAACTTTAATAAGGCACTTATTGCATATTAAACTTATAAAGTAATTTTCTATAATAGCAATTTATGAAATATATGAAAATTTTTCAATAAATCCTGTGATATTAAACGGAAAAGTTTAAAGTTTAGTTTAGGGCCATTCTGTGTAAGTTACACGGTGTAACGTAACATTCAAATGCATTTTTAGTATTCAAGTTTTGCTTGTAGTAACATTTCTACTCTTAATTTTTATGCTCTTGATTCATATCATCCCTACTTCGTATTAGTCCTAAGGGTCTTACCATAGAAAGTTAGATTACATTAAAGTTAGGTTTTCTTTAAAGATGATGTAAGCTAAGATTTAATATTGAAAGGAACTATGGCTATAGCCATATACAGTTGGACCCACAAAAAACGCAAGATTTAAATGTGCTAAAATGTCAATTTTACTAATTATTTTATAGTTTAAGTAAGATTTTTAGAAATAGGTTAGGTTAATTTGACAATTAATTGTCAGTTTTTTCAAAGTTTATTAGAGAAAATGCATGCGAATAATGTCGAATATTAAAATAATAATTATAATAAATAATAAACTGAAAAACATTTAGAATATTTAATCAAATCAAAAATTAATAAAAATATTTAGTAAATCTTATGAAAAAATAAAAATTTGAACTCTACTAACCAAACATATAATTTATGAAAATTATGATTTTCGTTTAAAAAAAAGTTTTTCCGGAGGTTTTTTTTTCACTTTTTTAATCTTGGAACTATCGATGCGGCGACGGGCGATGGTTTTTAACCCAAGAAAATTTGTATTGTTTATAGCATGCACCGCTTCTTGTAAATGGTATTCTCTCAAATAATTAAGTAAATTTTCATCGTGTATTTCATTTGATATCTTCTTTCTTTCCGAGTCTGCACGCCCTTTCCTTCCCCATCTATTTTTTCTTCAATCTTAACCATTATTCTTTTTTCTATGATCTTAACACAACTCTCCGAAACACTAAATAACCTTGAAACAATTAAAGGTCTCTATAGAGATCACTAGCCGCAATCACTTCCGTACATCCTGCTTCCAATATACTAATAGTTTGAGATTTCTTAACATTTCTTAACGCATTTCTAATTACTTTATAATTATTATAAGTAATTTTTACAAATATTGTCAACATGACAACGGCTTTGTTTGTATTGTAATTATTGAATTTACACAACTAAATTTTCAATCTTGTTTTTTTTTCGGATCCAACTGTACAGAACCTAACTTTATAAAATACAAACATTTCTGATTTTATTTGAAAACGAAATGGATGGATGGATTTTTTATGTAAACAACGAGCTTCTTTAACGAATTGTCACATTTTTAGATTCAAATAGCGCAACGCTGACGTAATCGTTCAGAATAAATCAAGTGAGTACCATCATTTTCATAGAAAACGCTCACATCACAGAACCCTGAGGTACCCCAACATTTTAAATTTTTAGTTGTGGTATATGTACTTTACTAAGATTGACACTGACATTTTCCGTAATAATTAAGTAAGGTTAAAGTACAGTCTATATTATATAGTGCAAGTCCTATAACTGTCTTTAAGCATATATGCTTATAAGCAAAAAGGTTAACAAATTTTATTATAAATGATATTTATACAGTATATCCAGATAGAGTTACAAACAGGAATTTATTTTTTATTTTTGATTTGATCTCAAAAAAAGTCACTCTTTATAACTTACCCTGCTTGATTTTAAACTCACAAAACACTAAGCGCTTTTTGTACAACTCTTACGGTTCATGGGATAATGTTTTTTTCTTCAAAATAGTGTCTTCAAAAATATAAAGAAAAAAAAAACATCATCAAGAGTGACTTATTTTAAGATATCAAAAATAAAAAAATCTTCTTTGTAATTCTAACAGTTGGTTTGTGTAATTTGGTGTAATTTTTGCGTGCCAAGCCTCAATGATGGCCTGTCGTAATTCTTAAGCATTATGACCCAGGAAAGTTAGTTTCTTCCCTCGCTCTGACTCCGGTATGGAAAGGGTTTTCCCGCAGATAATTCATTAATTGCATATCTTCTTCTGCACTACTCATTCTACTTCGAACAGAACCCCGCTTTCTGCTAATCTGTCCAGTTTCCTCAAGTTTTTTCTTTGCTCGCATTATAGTGCTGTTTGCAACATTTAATTCAGTGGCTATTTCACGTACACTTATCATTTATTCTTGCTGTTATAATACATTTTTGATAATTTGTAAGCTGCGGCATAACTAATGTGAATTATTTTGACAAGTAATGTCATAATAATATTTGAAAAATAAATGTCAAAGAGACCTTGATAAAGTTCAATATAATCTGTAACATTTTTAGGTGTAAGCGTTTATTATGAAAACGATGGTACGAACTTTGTGAATTCCATGTGGTTGCAACCACATGCTCCAGAGGGGTCCAACGAAAAGGGGAGTGGTAATATACTTAGTTGTGTGGAAGTTAGAATTTCAAATTTCAAATGTAAGCTTCGACGAAATTACGAGAGTCGCACCCGAACTGGTATAATCTTCGCCTTTTACCACACATTCGCAACTGCAGGTTTTATTGAATTTCCAGTATATAAAACAAAAAGAATCACATAAGGAAATGTTTCTTAGATTGAGAGTTTTTTCGTCGACCCCCAGGGATCGACGCAATTAATGCGCAATAATTTTTTATTATTTCGTTATTATTTTTAAAATCATTTTTTTCAATTTAAACTTCCCCTTCTTTGGCAGACTGCAAACTCAAACTTGCGTAACAAATCCGTTAGGTAAAAATATCAAAAAATTACATAGAGGCTTCATAAATTAAGTAAAAGAGTGTTTGTCGACCCCCGAATAGAAAAAACGGATTCCTTGAACCAAGGACACGTGTCTTTGTATATGTTCAAAGCCATATTCTCTTGTTTCAAAGCTGGCATTTTCTTGAAACAAGAGAATATGGCTTTGAACCTATCCAAAGACACGTGTCCTTGGTTCAAGGAATCCGTTTTTTCTATGCGGGATCGCCCCGCAGTCAACGTAAAGGAACAGTCATCCCCCAGGTTATCTATTCTTGGGCTCGAGAGAACGTGAACAATTTTCGTAGGAAGGGAACTGATCACATCATATCAAAGTTCCCTAAAGTTAAAAAATGTTATTCTTGAAGAGCAGGGAGCGTGATGGGATCTCTGCAGCCGGCTGCAGCGTTGCCAAGTATTTTAGCGGATTTTAACCAATCAGATTATGCGACACGAGTTTGCCTGTACAAGCAGCTTGTGACAAGCTGTCATTAATTTCCTTTTTTTATAAACAAGTGCTGAGGTTTAAATATTTTTTTAATTAATATATGGAAGTATAATATATTATTAGTAAGAAATGACTGAAAATAAAACCAGAAAAAGATCTGCGCCAACTAGCAGTCAGCAAAAAAAATCCTTCTAAAAAATCATCCATCGTTATATTATTATTATTATCATAATATGTATAATTTATAAATATAAAAAATCTTTTATTAATTACGATTAACTATTATAAAACAAAACGGTATTCAAATTAACAACACAAAACCAAAGCAAAAATAGGGTTATGTTCGAATGCGCGCGACTAACTTATATGTCAAAATTTCCGTGAACGACCGCTTCTCACGATCCCGAGTATTAGAAGTAAAGTTCCTCAATTTTGGTGCGAAGTGAAGTTCAAGAATAAGTAGTTTTGCGTTTCGAGAGAAAGAATATGCAACCCACACTACCTTTCTCCGGGAATGCGTTCTCTCGAGCCCGAGAATACATACCCAGATGTACTACCGCATTATAGTAAACATTCAAAACAAACCGTAGCTACGGTAGCCTTGAACGTGTTAATTTTTAGTCTACACTAAAGGATACTAATAAATAAGGTTGAGAAAATAAAAACTTTATTTTCTACATTACAGGTCTGCCCGAGTTAACTCGGGTGGGCGGAAAAGAGCCAAACTACTGTCAACGAGTTAACTCTGGTGAGTGAGTTAAGGGGTTAAATCTGAAACGTTAAATGTTAAAAAATTAAAACAAAATGGATGGATTTTAGATTAAAGTGGCGGAGCGTAGACGAAATCGTTCAAATAAATCAAGTGAGTACGAGCTTCAGTGATCTGTCGATGGTCGCGACGATGTGCTCCAGGGGTTAGGAGAGTGCGGTTTAGTTATGTTAAGTAAGAATTCCAAAAGGAACGTCAAAATTAGTAAGGTGGTTTAATATAAATTTAGTTCTCAGTTGAATGGAAAGTATTTGTAGACAGTAACTTACTTATCCGCACTATATGAACTATATTGATCCTTACTATATGAACTATATTGTGGAGTAAGGTACTTGGAAAGTAGGACCCTAACTAAAAAGATAACAACCCTATGGATGTTTCTCTCTTTATGACCTTTTTCTTTCGAATAGCCAGCTTAATTTTTATTAATTTTAAGTCCTACTTAGAACCTCACTCTGCAGTGATATCTGCGAAGGATCTCACATTAAACGTTATCTTTAAAATTCATAAAAAAACATCTTCACATGTATCGATTGTATGAACAAAACTGCAAAACTCAGGACCTACCGGTAGGAAATTTAAGAATAAGGGTTTTAGTCTGCCATAGCAGTTGGCGCAGAATGACCCCTTGTCACTATAGAATTAAAAATCCGTTTTGGCATCAGCTCGATTTTATAATAAGTCAATTAAATTTCATCGTTTTATCAAATACTAAATGTAATAGACTTTATCACAGGGCCGTTAATGCGCTTTATCGAAATAAAACGATTTTATGAACGGTAAAGTTTATTGCCGAAAAAATAGACACAATGATAAATATTAAAGTCATATCGCGCAACAATTTTTATGAACCTACACTAAAATTGTATTTACTGCTTTTTCACGTTAATTTATAGGTTCCGCATTATTGCAAATATCGTATACGTATATATATATATATATAAAAATAATTGCATTACCCATTATTGTGGTATATTAGAGGAAAGTCGGGTAACGGTACGCACCTAAGCGGAACTTGATATGATTGGCACCTTATGAATATTACAAAAGAATTATATGTGTCAAAAGAAGCCTTAATTATTACGTATCATCAAAACTTAAGTAGCTTTTACCATAATCACAATAAAAATGTAAAACTACAAAAGTGCATTTGCGTACAATTCCCTACCCCAAGGGGCAATGGCAACAAAAACAGAAAATAATGCAAAACTATTTATTAAACACAAGATATGTATACAGGTTTTCAAAAACTTAATTTTTAAAAGAAAAGTTTTGGAATTTTTGATCGTTTAAAGAAAGTTTTCAAAACCCTTCTTTTAAAAATCTAGTTTTTGAACATTTGTATAATTATTTTGTTTTTTACTTTTTAGTATTTAGTATTTATTTATAGTGAAATAGGGACCTTCCTACGAAGGTATTTTATACCTTACACTATAATTTTATTACTATTTTTAAGTTCATGATGGGGTAATGATGGGCATAACCCTTATTCAATAAGGGGTATGCACATCATTACCCCATCATGAACTTAAAAATAAATAACTTTACATAACAAAAATTCTTCTTCATGGTTTATTAAAAAGTATAAAGTTAAAAGGACCGTAAATAATTTTTGTTTAATAAACCCTGAAGAAGAGGATACAACGCTCCTCTTCTTCAGGGTTTATTAAACAAAAATTATTTACGGTCCTTTTAACTTTATACTTTTTAATAAACCCTGAAGAAGAATTTTTGTTATGTAAAGTTATTTATTTTTAAGTTCATGATGGGGTAATGATGTGCATACCCCTTATTCAATAAGGGGTATGCACATCATTACCCCATCATGAACTTAAAAATAAATAACTTTACATAACAAAAATTCTTCTTCAGGGTTTATTAAAAAGTATAAAGTTAAAAGGACCGTAAATAATTTTTGTTTAATAAACCCTGAAGAAGAGGATACAACGCTCCTCTAAAACATGGGTGTTATTGCGTCTTTTATTTTATTGTGTTAAAAAGTTCTATTTACAAAGAAATTCAATTATAGTTAGTTATTATACTATTCACAGCGCAAGCGCTAGAATAGTATTATACGGTAGTTTCGAATTTCCCATAATCGCAATAAAACGTCCTAGACAAAAAAAATTTGTACACAAAGGTGTCTTATGAAATAAGGAAAACTTTTTTTTAATACGAAATCTGGATGTGTATTTGCAGGACTATTTTTTTAAACAATTTTTTACCAAATTAAATCTTTAAAAAGAACTTATTAATAATTAATTTATGTTTATTTATTTTATAATTATTTAAATTTTTTAATTTAGTTGATATTTTGTAATAATGTTACATTATTAAGCTGCTATGATTTCATAAAGCTGTAGAATTGGGTTTTTTAATTTTGTTTTGTGTTTTCGATGGCGTAAAGCTCCCGTCTTTATGGTTACTCCCTGTTTTTTATTGGTTGAAACCTAAATTATGATAGTTAAAAAAAATAGTCAATACGAGATCAATGTTTCACATTGAATATAAGTCACTACACTGAAAGAACGTTCTTGTTGTGGCAATCAGAACAATAGATCAATAGATAACACTAGGCAACACGGTTTCTTGCCCCGATTGGAGTCATATGTTTTCTAACTAATTTTGGGTCGCTGAAACCGAATCTGGCCTCAGAATGTTCTATTACCTAAGTTTTCTGAAAAAAATAAGATAAAAATGTTAAAAAATCATTATTTTATCCCTCGTTTGTTCTAAAATCATGGGAGACAAAAATATTATAAGGACAAATTTGGATTCGGCGACTCAATATTAGTTAAAAAATAGCCAACTTAAAACATAGAAACTTTAAATTCATAGCTAGAATAAATAGGGATATTATGAAAAAAAAATTAAAAAAAAATGGATAATGTGACAAAACTAAGTAGGGTTGGAGGGTAAGAAGAAGGGTGCATAAGGGGACAAGCTTATCGCCACGTACTCATGCTAAAAATTGTCAAAAATCATTATCATGTCAAAAATGAACTAAAAAAATGTTACGTATTATGGTTCTTATGTAATAAAGTAACATTTTTATGATGTAGAACCATTAAAAAAACAAACAAAAATACACAATATTTTGTTTTATAAATTATTTTTAAATTGACATAATTGCATGTACTAAGATTTAAAAAATAAGACCTGCTGAATTTTTTAAGGTCAAATTTAAAAGTTTACACTGTGTACTTTAATTTTATAACTTTTTCATTTATTTACTTTTTAGGAACAAACTAAGCAAAATAAAAAAAATATTTGTATAAATATTTTTGTAGAGAATTTTATAATCTACAAATTAAGTTCTATAAAGTTTTTAAAAAAAATTGATAGTTTTGCCACAAATGAGCAATTAAGTAAACTCTGCAATTTCATTTTAACCTTTTTATTTTTTTTCGCGTACTTACTCTGACAGTAGGTTCTTGAAATATAGATTTTTGAATTCCTCGTATTTTTTTTAATATACACTAAAATTTTCAAAATTCTACTCTTTTTTTTAAAGATTTTGAGAAAAAACGTCATTATTACCTGAACTTATATCTCAAAAATTTTAGGTGCTGGAATTTTTCTAAGGTCAGATTCGGATTCTACGCCGTCGAATTAGTAAGAAAAATTTACTTTCCGATCGGGGCAAAAAAAAAAGTTGCGATTTGTTGCCTAGTGTAATTATTATTATTATTAATTTATATAAATACGGATGTACTGTTTTTCTGGTTGCTGCAACTATAAATCTGACAAGGGAAACATAACTTTTTGTGGTTACCAAAAACAAAAACATGGATGGTAATACTCGGAGAGCTGGTGACCATTTTTATTTCATTAATTTCTCCTGGCTGTATTTTACACATGTTTTAAAGTAAATTTAAATTAAGCTATTTTCAAATTTCTAGGCTCCGGATCCGGCTCCTTTAGGTGCTAGAAGATCCAAAATCTGTGCCAAAAAGTCCAAACCAACAAATCTATTTTTAACTTTTCGAGTCATATACATTACATTTATTACATTTATATTTATCTATTTTCATAGTTATTCACAACAATTCTGGGGCTAAGTGCCTTAATTTTTTAAAGAAATGAGAATTTATAAAATGAGATTTTGATTAAATGAAAATTATTTCGACTTTTTAGCACTGCCATGCCAAATGATTTTTTTCAAGTCGTTTACCCCTTGGCCTGCCGAATAATTGTGTAAAACTGTAAAAATAGACCAATCCAAATGTAACAAATATAATGTGTTTGACTAAGTTAAAAATATATTTTTCGGGTACCCCATTTCACGATTTTTTTGGGGCTTCCAGCATGGGTAGATTTAGGGGAGGGGCCATGGGGCCATGCCCCCCCAGCAAGATATATTAGCATAGAAATACCTTTAAAATTATATTTTTGGTGAAAGCGCAATTTTTTTCCTTACGGATGACCCCCTCCTTAAAATGAAATAAGTCCGCTCCTGGCTTCCAGCATACAAAAAACAAACACATAAAAAAGTTTGGGGCAAAAATGTGTTAAGCCTCACATTTTTGTCCGTCTAGGTACGCCTCTGGATAAATTTAAACAAAATAAATTAACATAAACTTATTTCCCGTAATAATACTAGTAATATTCCATTTTCTAAATCGATGTGTACATTTTCCTCCTAAATTTCTTTTTTATTTTTAACTTTTCTGAATTTTTACTTTTACACACATTTAAAATTTCCTCAGCACATACTCATATTTTTGTTTTGTTTTTTGTTTTATATAAGTATATAATTGTAGCGATGAAAATATATTTTTTCGAGTATTTTTTACACAATGTGATACAATTTTTAAGCTTGAGTGGTCTGTTTTCACACACAAATTCTAGATTTAGGTGAACAGACTAAAAATATTATATATTATATTAGTATCAAATTTCTTTTCGTTTCATGTTTAAATAATCTGTGAACTTATAAATATTAAAAATTATGTATTGTGTAATTTTTGAGGTTCTTAATAAAATTGAAATTTAAATTTAAATTGAATATGCAAAAGCTTGTCGCTCTAGCTTAAAGGGTACCAGAGTTAATAATTAAAAACCTTATTTTTATTACAGTTTTAAAGGGCCTGTCTCACTTAGGGCTCATTTCCGGATCAACCTTTATAGGAACTTTTTTTGAAATATTTGGATGTAGAATCACCTCTTAAATTTTGGCATGCCAGTTATTGATCACCCTGTATATAAAATACAGCTAGGAGAAAATAATGAAATAAAAATGGTCACCAGCTCTTAGCACAACAATTTGTCTTCTTGGCCTTAGGGGCTGTTCATATATTACGTAACGCGCCTAGGGGGGGGAGGGGGTCAGATAAATTGTTACAGTTTGTGACCGGGGGAGGGGGGGTCTAGGTAAACGTTACGTAACGGAATTTATAAATTTAATGTTTATTTCCTAAGCTTGGCAGATGTATTTTTATTTCAACATAAATTACTATTTAGTGGCCCCTAATTCCCCTTTTCACACAAAAATTGACGAAACTTTGCATATTTAAATAATATTGTAATCAGTAAAAAAACTGTTGACATTGATATTAAAAAAAATCTTACGGCCCTGTTCTTGCGTGATCTTGCCAATGAACCATCGGCGATGATACATTTTCGCGCGGAATGTGTACTCACAGAACACCAATGTGTGTACTATTTTGTGTACCTGTGCATAAACAATATACATGTTATATGTGACACTCAGGGTAAAAAGAGGTACCTAGTATTTTTTCCCTGTGTGATATTGATTATGAATATTTTGAGTGATTTTTTCGTTTAAGTACATTAAGTGCTATATGTATTATTATAATAAATATGTATAATTTTTACACTGTCTTTTTACCGTCTTGCATTATGCGGAATTTTGTATCAAGATAATTATGTTAGAAAAAAAAAATACAAATTTTTATATTGTTACGCGTTACACAGGGGGGAGGGGGGGGGTGTTGGTAAATGTGACAGTTTGTTAGGGAAGGGGGTCATTTTTTTTGAAAAATTGCGTTACGTAATATATGGACAGCCCCTTACCATATTTCAGATTGTAGCAAGCAGAAAATAGTTCTTCTGTATTTAACCATTGATCTGGTGCCCCAAACCAGATTTTTTTTCAGTGTATGGATTTATTTGGTTAGTTTCACAATGCTCAACTAGAAAACCACAAAACCACAACACAGTAATCGCGACGCTAAAGTGTCAAAATTCTAACAAGCGCATATGGGCGCATTTGATTAAGTGGAATTAATTCGTCAGAAGCAAGTGCAACAGCCATTGTGGTAGCAGCAAAACACTAGCGAACATAGCGAAAGTTAAAATCAAAACTAATATAAACAAGGGGCCCTTGTCAAGGGTATAGTTAGCTTTTTTTGGTTGTTGTGAATAATTTTTGACTGGCCTCTTATTACTTCAATTTGGCCTTGTTGCAGACTATATTTTTTCTACATGACTTGTGTAAGTACTATGTACACCAGCACCAATAAATCTATCTATCTATCTATCTATCTATCTATCTATCTATCTACGACTGAAGTTTTATACATTCATATTTTTATATAAATTATAGAAAAACCAAAAGTTTTAATAAAAAACAATAATTTACATCCAATAATCTAATTTTCATCCAATAATTTAATATTTTATAGTAAGTTATTAGTATTAGTATTTGTAAGTTCAAAAAGAGGAGGTGCTATTATATTTACAATCATTTTTCTACTACGGAGAAGGGGCAACAAAATTATGCATGGAGAAATTTTCGAATATGCAGCATTAGAAATTAAGTTAAATAATAAATATATTCGTGTATTATGCGTATATCGTATAGGCGACTCCGATATCAATATGTTTTTTACCCAGTTAGAAAAAACCATAGACCTTATTTGTAGTAAAAAACAAATGTCAAAATTCTCGTTTGTGGGGACCTTAATATAGATATTCTTGAAGACTCCAATGATAGGATAAAACTAATTGATATAACTAGCTCTTACAATTTAAAAAGTGCATTTAATGAACACACGCGTGTAAAAACTAAATTATCCGGTATTGATTATATATTTTCCAATTTTAATACAGATATAAAAACAAAAAGTATCATACAAACCGGATTATCCGACCATACAGCTCAAAATGTAAGCTTTACCATTAAAAAATCAATACAGACAAAAATTGAATATAGATCATACTCTAAGAAAAACCCAGCAACATTTCTTACAAAATTTAATAGAGAAGTTTAGCGTGACGTTTTTTATGTAAACGGTGACGTAAATTCAACAGCTTTAAATATATATTACTATACTCCGTCCAGTTATGAAAGATAGTAAGAGACGCGGCCCGTTTTACACCACAGCGCATAAATAGCATAATTATGCATAAATCGTAGTGTATCAAAAATTTAACAGATGTTGGTAGTGTTTTCCTGAAAAGGGCCTATCCGAAGACTCGCATAACAAGCATAGTACATAAGAATGCGATGCCAGGCTTGATGTGTCGTCATGTATCTTGTAATGATTGTTATGCGAGCCTTTGGATAGGCCTTAAGTTGTAATTGCAACCTAAAAATTTTACGCTTTCCTTGTTTTCAATATAATTTACGTTTGTACAATATGTAGAATGTGCTAATTTAGTGTGAGTGTATGAAGAATAAACCAAAAAAGTACCATTTTCAATACCATACAAAATAACATCAAGTATAACCATTTTTTTATGTAACTTTCTCTTCTTTTATTAGCTTTAACGACCGTCAATCATTGTCATAGACAAAAAATGTCACAATATTTTATATGTTTTAAGGTACGAGTTTTTAACCAATGATGTAGCTTAAAAATCGCGGGATTTTTAAACTACTATCTTGCATAATTGGACTAACAATATACCACTTCAATATTTGTTTCACCTTAAAAGTTAAACATCAAAACAATAATAATTTAAATAAAGGTTGGCTAACCTCTGGCATTAAAACTTCAGCAAAAAAAATTAAAAAACTTCACGTAGAACTAAAAAATTGTCTTGTTGAATTAAGTGACTATAACAAATATAAAAAAACCAATGAACATGTAATAAGAGAACAAAAAAATTACACGTGAATAAAACTATAACCAACTCTAGTAATAAAAGTAAGGCTGTGTGGAAATTTATTAATACGTCTATAAAAACCAAACCAAATACAAAAAGCAAAAGTTATTTTATAAATGGCCAAGAAACGCAAGATAAAAAAATTATTGCAAACGCGTTTAATACTTATTTTATTAATCTACCAAAATCTCTGATAAAAAATTATGCCAACTTTTTGCCCATAGAACCCGTAAGAGAAATAAAAACCTGTAAAAAACTCAATGCTTCTCGAGCCCGTACTTGAAACAGAACTTATACATACAATCTTAAATCTAAAAAAGTAATATTGTTGCGTAATATACAACTTTTCGGTATCAATTATAAAAGAATGCGAGAAAAAAATTTCAAAACCTTTGTGTTATTTAAAAAATCTTTGTTTTGCCGAAGGCTGTTTTCCTACTTATTTAAAAACTTCAAATATCGTTTGTATCTTTAAAAAAGGAGATTCAAAATTAATTAGCAACTATAGACCTATAACGCCATTATCCGTTTTTTCACAAGTTATTGAAAAATTATTTGTATCTCGCCTAGTAAGTTTTCTAAATGATAAAAATGTTTTTTCTGAGCAACAGCACGAATTTACCCAAGGTAGGTCAACTGTAACTGCACTTATTGAAATTTTAGAATATATTTACGAAAATATGGAAAATGAAAACATTATGGCACTACTACTTGATCTGTCAAAAGCATTTGATTGTGTAGACCCAGATTTTCTTGAAGAAAAACTGAACCAATGTGGAATTCGCGGTAAAGCAAAAAAAATATGATGTAATTCATAAGACACGGAGATCAACTTATATTTTTCTTGGGTGAATTGTCGGAGGAACTTGAGGTAGACATAGGCGTAGCACAGGGCAGCGTCATGGGCCCTGCAATTTATTCGGATGACCTAAAATATTATTTAAACTTATTTTATCGTTCATTCGCTGACGAAATTTTAATATTAGCAGCTAACAAAAATAACAATTACTGTGCAGCTCAGCTTAAAAATAATCTAAATAAAACCCTTACGGTATGTGTCATATACCGTCGACCGCTTAGGGAATGTTCTATGGACCGTAAGAGTTTTCATATACCGTCATCCGCTTATGGAATCTCCTATATACCTTACCGTACCATACCGTTTTTTGTGCGATTTGACCAACATTCTAAGAGTCGTAGAAAAAAGTATTTATTTATAAAAAATAGTATAAGAGCCATGGTCGTATCAACGTGATTTTATCATCACGGCCATTAAGTGCTTTACCGGTTTCGGATAGTATTGGAGATATCGACTTTGTCTTGATCTCCAAAATAATCATCAATCGGTAAAATGCACTTACTGACCTTAATACTTAAATAACTCTTATTTAATAATTTTTACAGTAATAACCAGTCATCGGCGAATTTCCAGTGCTCGCATAGGCGCCGCGTCGATTCTATCGTTGACGCGAGGTTTTAAATATTTACATTTTTATTTTCTTCGAAAAACACCGATATATTTACATATTTATAGTTAATATGTATATTCAATATGGGAGATTTAGCTCAGTGGTCAATGGCATCGATATAGCCTGACACTGATCTAATGATCGTGAGTTCAAACCTCACTGGCGCCGATTGCCTTTTTCAGTTAATTAATAATTGAAATTTGGCGAAGGCGTACTCCCTAGATATATTGGTTCGAAAGTCAATTAAAGCCGGTGGTTCCCTCTACTACTAGCCCACACAAGTCCTGGACTTAGGGGATGCTTAATTAAGTAGAATAGTACGAGGTTAAAAACAAACAAAAAACAAACAAAACAAACAATATTGTTGTGTGTAACAAATTAGTCGTCAAATGTTTCGATTTAGTGACCTTTATAAAAATTTCCCTCATAATTCGGCAAAATTATTCCGTAAGCCTATGTTTCTGTGTTTATTTTCAACGTTGATGAGTCATAACTGAATTTATTCCGATTAATGGTAATAACAAGTAAATATTACAAAATATACGGAAATTCTTCCATTTTTTTGTGTCTGGTGAGTGTCTAAAATACATGCTGCGTTTCCGTATTTTATATTTAACACTACTACTTTTACTAAAACAAATATATATAAATTAAAAATTATAAATTTTTCAGCTAAGCATAAATTGGGGTCCGGTCAGTGGGTCGAAACTGAACTAAAATTTTTTGGAACAGAGCTGCCTAAATTTTTTAAAAAGCATTAATAGGTTTTATCAAGGTAGGCATTGAAATCGTAAATTTTACAACATCATATCATTTTGAGAAGAGATTTTAAAAGTTAAGCTTTTGACAAAAACCATCTAGGATAAAATACAGTAATTACTGGAATTTTTGTTAGTTTTTTATATTGTACTATTTAAATTATTCTTATAATGCTTTATAATTAGAAAAGTTATGTAAATTAGGTTGTTTTATTTTTCCGATAAATTTTATTTTATTAATTTTAATTTTTATTAAAAACCTAGCGTATCTAGAGCTAGAATGTGTTTGAAAAGTGTGTGTATTTGCTTACATTCTAAAGCAGTCGTAGAAAAAGATATTTTTTCTTAAAAATTTTAATTTGATTTATTTCTGACTAAAATGTAGAAAATTCTATGTAACCTCAATTTTTTAAAAATAGTTGCTATCCATACTCTGTTCCATAAAATTTTAGTTCCATTTCGGCCCACTGACCGGACCCCCATAAATTTACCTACCCAATTATTTTTTTTGTTCATGTCTCCAGCTGTGACCTGCAAGAAAAAATATAAAATTTAATATTATATAAAATATTTTCAAATTTACCGTCACAATATTAAAGTGACTTTTACGAGGACTTTTATGACAAGTTTGCATTTTTGAAATCAACTTTGTATTAAAGTTATAGTAATGCATACTTTTGTATATAGTATGTTACCTTATTTAATACAATATCAATCGGTTAATAATATTAAAAAACTTTTGAAATGGTGGATACAGGTCTTTGTTCTTTAGAAAAACACGTTTTATAACTTGCCGACGCACACAGTTAAAAAATCCCCCTCAAAAAAAAAAAACGGAAAAAAATCATGAAGCGTTTAATGATGAATATTTATAAACCTGTGTGTCCTCTAAATGATTTCAATACATTTTTTTTTAAATGTTTGCGATCTTGCGGAAAAAATTAAACTTAAGTGGCAAATTGTATGCCGGGTGGGTCATTTAAACAAGTCGATATCTCAGAAACCGTAACAGACAGGTTTTTGAAATTAAGCTTCAATATCAAGAAGGACACCTTTTTATCAAACCGATTTTTTTTCAACCACACCCTTAGGCGGGAGAGGGGGTAACTTAAAAATTTTAAATGGAATGGGGGTGTTTTTTATACAGATTTAAATTCTGTATAAAAAGTTACATAATTGGCCGAAAAAGTTTTTTTTTAACTTCAAATTAGGCTGTTAAGAAAACTAAAATAAAAACACGCCATTTAAAAAAAAATAAAAATTTGAATATTTTGGTAGTTTTGGGATTTTTTACCTGACGTTTTGAAAAATTTATTTTCTTCTAATAATATTAACATTTTGGTTAGTAAAAAATACTGACAAAAGAAGTAAAATCATCTCTGATAAAAAGTCCTGGTTGGGAAAACCAGATCAATAGTGGCTGCAACCAGAAGACTGGTAAAGGAAACAAGATAAATTGTTGTGCTTAAAAAGTAGTTTTTTTTTGGTACCCACAGAAAGTCGTGTTGCTGTCCTTACCAGGATAAAACAACCTGAAAATAAGTTGGTTGTATTTAACTATTAAACTGATTTCCCCAAACCAGATCGTTTTTCCATTGTACGCAAAATGTTAATTTATTTTTTTGAGGAAAACAAATTTTAGCAATTATTTTTTGGTAAATTGTATTTAATCATACATAATTACATTTCATTTATTTAATTTATGTATAATGCAATTTAGTATAAAACCGTCAAATAAATCAAAAAGTTAATATGCTGGATGGCACTCTGTGTATTTATAAATTTATATACATTAGGGCATTTCAAAAAACACGTTTTATTAAAAGACTTAAGCTCCTTTTCATGCCGTGAAAAGTACGATAACAAAATTCTGTGCCAAATATCAGCACAATTTTTTTTTTAATTCATTCATTTCAAAAATTGAAAAACATTAAAAATTATATTTTTTTATTATTATTTTTTTGTAAGACACTATTTTTAAATCAAATTTATCCAGTATCCCATGCAAAATGCCAAAACAAAAATCTGTGCCAAATTTTAACTTAAAAAAACGAAAATTGGCTATTGAAAAAAATTATATATTTTTGTTTCCCAGTTTTCAAACGAAGTGAAAGACTCTTTTAGAAAGAGGACCAAACTTTGTTTTTAATTAAAAAAAAAGTTAATTAATTTTTATTTAAGAATTTTCAAATGAAACAGGTGCATGCCAAATTTTGTTTGTTTGACCTGAAATTTGGCACAGATTTGAAGTTTTGTATTTTGCATTAAATGATATACCAGATATATTTAATTAAAACAAATTGTGCATTATAAAGAATGATAATTTTTTTATTTAAAAAATATAAATTATAAAATAAATTATATTGTAAATGACCAGAACTGTTTTAAATTAAACGGTAAACAATAAATCGTAAAATTCACAATTAAGTATAAATCTGAAATTTTTCAAATTTAAATATTTTTGATTTATAAATAAAATGTGCTTTTGACGTATAATAAATTATTGTAAAGATAATTTTCCCTTTTAAATCAAGCTGGAGGAAAATATAAAAGTAAAACAATTTACTTCATTTCTTGGGTAAACAATGATTGCAGCAATAAGTTAATTCATGTGTTACGTACCGGAATGCCATCTTAAGATTTTTTATCTATTTTGCGACTCTTATAAGCTCATAATCACACGCATTTTGCGTGTTCTTATAGGCCCATAAGAGGTCTCTACTTTTTTTTCTTTTGGGTTGGCAACAGACAAAAGTCTATCTCTCACCGCAAGCGGCTCGTTTTCTAAACTCGTGCGCTAAAAACGTATGTTATGAAACTAGTACTTTAATATACTATTATGTCCAAAATATTGCTCTTTTATTATCTCACTGCTGTTTCAGTTTTAAAAGATTTGTTTGAAATTAACTAATTAAGTGTTGCGTTTAAATTTATTATAGATTTATTGTCTTGTCTCGAATTTAGGATATTTATTTTTTATAGAAGATTTTGAGGAAAAGTTTTAACATATATACAGGGTGATCAGTAACTGCTATGCCAAAATTTAAGACGTAATTCTACATCCAAAAATATGAAAAAACGTTTTCATAAAGGTTGGTCCGGAAATGAGCCCTAAGGAAGCTACGGCCCTTCAAAGATGACATATTGAATGGGGAACAAAAAAAAGCATCAATAAAATTTAAACCTGCAGGGTGATTCTTTATTTAAAACTGAGCAAAAAAGTATTCTTTGCCAAAACACCTAAATTTAATATTACAGGTGTAATAGCCGTTTAAAAAGTAGCGTTTTTGGTGGCACATAATGTTACTTCCTTTTAATTGCATTTTTTTAAACGTTTGATCCCACAGTGCTACACTATGACATTTTTTATGTATTTTTACTCAAGAAATCCATATATTTTACAAAAAATCCAAAAAAAGTACACAAAAAAGTTTGGGGCAAAAATGTGTTAAGCCTAAGACATTTTCCCATCTAGGGAAGCCTCTGAATAAATTCAAATAAATAAGTTAACGTAAACTTCTTGCCCTTATTAATTCTAGTATACATGCAAAAGCTCGTAGCTCTAGCTTAAAGGGTATCACAGTTATTAATTAAAAACCTTATTTTTATTACGATTTTAAAGGGCCGTAGCTCCCTTAAAAAGTCCCTTTGCGGACCAACCTTTATAGGTTTTTTTTTATATTTTTGGAATAATTTTGGCATGCCAGTTATTGATCACTCTGTATATATACCATATATATTTATTTAGCTAAAAGCAGTCAATAAAGAAATCAAAATAGACTCAAAGGCTTTTCGTTTATAAGATTGTTATTTATCGCAAGCATTTGCTATGCTTGGTTACTTGCTACAAAATTTAAGACGTGTCACTTTTTTGGGAGTTCAGTGTCTACAGAATGGTCTATTTATTATGACTTTCTTAATATTTTAATGATTGCTAGATACAAAAAAAGTTGTAAACAAACAAGTTAGCGTTAATGGGGGTACGACCAAAATGGTGTATTTTTGATATTTTAGGAGGGCACAATAGAGGCAGGGGCAAGGTGGGACGTTTTTGCAAATAGCAAATTGGGTTGTGTGATAAATAATTTTCAGCTTATTAAGTACTTTTTTGACCATATAATTTTTATTATTTTTTTTAAAGTGCTAAATTTTTAATTTTTTTTTTGTTAAAAAATGTGATTTTTTTAGATTTTCTTTTGAAATTTTTATTTAGGGTAGATACCCCAGTTATAGCCACCTTAAGAAAAATTCTGTTTTTATTTCTTTTTATTACGTTCCATTATAATGTTAAGGTTGCAAGTTTTGGTTTTTCTGAAACTTACAATATATCTCTACTATAAAATAAATGTTTAAACAATATAACTTCAGCTGATATGTTATAAAATATTACTAATTATCTAGTTTTAGCTACCCAAGCACCGGTTTTAGCTATAAATATTCACCAGATATAGCCACCATTAAAAAAAACTAAAAAGATGTTAAAAATAAATTATTTATATTTTTGTAACAGATTTAGAACATTTAATATTTATAGTTTTTTAAAAATATATACTTGTTAATCAATATTTAAAACGATTTCGTTTTTTATTACATTTTTTCTTACATACATCTTTTCTTGGATAATTATCCGATAATTATAAATATTTATTAATTTTATTTATTTTTTATTTATTTGTTAAGAGTCTTTTTGGGATCTGAACCAGCTGGTAGTTTGTACCATTATTCGACACCATAAGTTTTACAAAACAATTTATATGTATGTGACAATTTCACATTGTGACAAGTTTAGTTTTCAGCTTCAGTCTTGAATCATTTGAGTCATTTTGATAGCCCGTTCTCGACTATATTTTGTATAATACTCCTCCTTTTTTAATTTAAATGTATTATTGGCTAATATTTAAAGGTGGTTTTCGCTAAAATCTTTATTATTTGTACAGTAATTTTGACATATTGATATTTTTTGACATTGGCTATAACTGGTACTACTTAGGTTCCAGTTTTAGCCAATTCTGTGGCTATAGCTAGAAAGAAAAGCATATTAGTGTTCCAGTTATCGCCATGCAAATTTAAGAATAAATTCTGCAAAATATGTATTAAAATATTAATAAAGTAACTGTTTAATGACTTACCTTTAACTTAATATAAATGTTTTACGAATTTAATTTTACCTGAATTAGATATTTAAAATAATTTTTCTGGCGGTTTCTTAAGAAAAGTCATAAGAAATTACATTTTTTTCAAAATCAAAATTTTAAATAGGCGCTGTATTCGTTTCGCTACAGTTAAAACTTATTTAACATACTTGTTGTCCCAACTTTTATCATTCAAATCGGATTTAAACGATAATTTTGATCTAAAGTCTCCTATTTCTTAGCTATACCCAAAAACTACTCTGACTGGCTAAAACCGGTGCAGTGGCTAAAACCGGTGATCCTACCCTATATCATTTAAAATTAGTTTAAAAGTATATTTTGAGTTTTCGTATCATGAAATTACTTATTAAACTTTGAAAAAAGTTAAAAATATATGGTCAAATATAGAATTTTACGAGCTTTAAAATGATGCATCACACGACCTCAACTTCTATTTAAAAACATGTTCCCCTTTGTACGCCTGCCTCTATTGTGTCCCCTAAACATATTAAATATACAACATTTTGTTCTTCCATTAAGCTCTTATAACTCTGTTCGAAAACCTTTTTTGATATATCTTGTGTTACTAAAATATTAAGGATTGTCATGATAAGTAGACCATCCTGTATACACGGAAAAATTGACTCAACCAAAATTTTGTAGCATTTAACCAAGCATAGCAAATGCTTGCGATAAATAACATTCTTATAAACGAAAAGCCTTTGAGTCTATTTTGATTTCTTTATTGTCTAATAACTTGACTGCTTTTCAGAGCCGGCATTTGTATGAATCAAGTGAACACCTACTTAAGGGCGCCGTCGAGGGGCGTTTTTTTTTAAATATATATATTTTTTTGAGGTGAGCACCTATTTTTTTTGGTTATCAAATTTTCGAGGGGGCTAAATAAAAATATTTTATAGAGATGAAGAAGACCTTTTTTTTCTTTAGTCATCAAAAAAATTTCAAATGTTTTTTTTTGAAAATTTTTCTGTGCCAGGGGAGCCAATCCGGACGCTTGCTTTAGGGAGTCAAAATGCAAAAATGCAAAAGCCCTGCTGCTTTTAGCTAATAATGTTTTTTTAAATAAATATATATGGTATATATGTTAAAACTTATCCTTATGTTAATAACCAAGCATAGCAAATTCTTGAGATAAATAACAATCTTCTAAACATAAAGCCTTTTAGTCCACCCTGTATATTTTGTTCTTAATGAAATTATTAAAAACTTTTGCATGATAAATTGTAGATGTACAAACAAGTACTTAAAGTCGTTTGTAAATGCAAAGTTAATGACAAAATATTATCCAAAAAGTTTTCTTTGTGCTCCTGTTTCTGGATTGATGATATCCTTTAAAAGTTTAAAATCCCGTATAGAAACTTTAAGCCGGTTAATGTTATTATTGACTTTGGATCTACGGAGCGCAGATAATGGATATAAGCTTTCAGAAGTTACCTTCTTTAGAAAGTCAATACGAAATAGTCACGCCAATGTTTTTAAATATTTCGAAAACAAATAAGTTAGTTAAGCGCTTAAATCTTATAGATAAATCTTATAATAAGAGAAAAATATTAATTAACGACCATATTATGCAGAATTCAAGGTAAACCAAATAATACACAGCTTTGCAAAGTAGTCCAATTTACAAGTCAAGCTAGCTAGCGCAAGTACAGTGCAACAGTAACCTTTGTATTTTATTCAGGTGGATAAAAAAATAATTAAATTTTAGGTAAAAAAAATTAAAATTAAATTTTGGACCACCCTAACCTAAATTTTTCTGAAAACATTGTAAATCAGTGACTTTAGTCAAATTAGGTTCTTAATATGTATAGATTCGAGTGAAATATGGTGCGCATTCCATCCTGAATACGATCTCCATGTTATGAAGAAAATGAATTTTAAGAGAAAAAGACTAGCCGTGAATAACGGTATTCAAAAGCCAAAGAGAACGTTAACCAGAAGGAGAATTAGCCAAATGACAGTTTAATTTGTGATAAATTTATAATTTTATTTAATGTTGCTTACATTACATTTTGTGACATCGATTTTGACATGGATATTTAAATTTCTGTTCTCTTCCAGAATATAAAATGTTTTTAAAACTAAGGCCCGGTACACACATGCGTTTTTTTGCCGCGCGGTACCGCAATTGCGGTGTGTGATACTATAAATATTTATTGGGCAATGCACACATACCTACAGCGAAGTTGCGACAACGCGCGTCCGTCTTGCCCATTTATATTTATTGCGGTACCGCGGCGGCACCGCGCGAAAAAAAAAACGCATGTGTGTACCGGGCCTAAATGTGAATTTGAAAATGTTTTAGAAGTCAGGCTAAAATATTTTAAATATTTAGCAATTGCTGAATTATGTATTAAAAGATAAAAGATCTGTTGCTTACGTTACAAGGTAATTTGTTGCTTACGTTACATTAAAAGTCCCTATATTTTTTTGCATTATAAACTATCTTGAAAATGTATTGCAATACCGAGAGTGTACTTCGATTGGTACACTTTCAGTTTTTCACCCAGGTATTGCTTTTAATGTTTTCAAAACTTTGGGAAAGACTTGTATTAATACAAGGCTTATATTCGTGCAAAAAATTTGAATTTTTTTTTTCAAAAAACAGTATGTAGCGTTACAAAAACCGGTCAAGAATTATTTCCATTGTATTCCTATGTATTTTTAGGCAGTGAATCCGAATTTGAGGTCGAAATAGCACCTCATACGATTAGTTTTGGAGATACATATTCTCAAAAAACGTTTTTTTCATATGCTCGAAAATAACATTTTTTTTAAGTAATTTCCAAAACTAATCGGATAAGGTGCTATTTTGACCTGAAATTCGGATTCAGCGACTCAAAATACATAGGAATACAATGGCCTCCGAAACAATTCTTGACTTTTTTTTGTGTGGCTGTGTAATTTTTTTTCTTTGCGTGTAGGTGTTAAAACTGCACAGATTCGAATAAAATATGGTGCGCTTTTCATCCTGGACTAGTTGAATTCAATACTATCTGCATTTTATGAAGAAAATTTAATTTAAGAGAATAATAAAGCATTTCTGAAGAAATTCTTTATTTTCTCAGTGCAGTCATACTGCCCTACTAAGCTAGAAAGCAGTAACTTCTTTTGTTTCAGCGTTTCCAAAATATTACATCAGAGTAGAAGTGAAAAAGTGCTACTGCTACTGCTACTGCTTTCTAGGTTACTCAAAAGTTTATTATACACCGCAAAAAAATCTACAAAAAACTATCAAAGAAAAAGTAATGTTAAATTAGTATTTATAGCATCATGGCTAGAAAACTATTATACAAATTTCCAAAATCGTCAAAAACCCGCCCAGATAAAAATGTCTATATCGAATTGTTGACATTTTTTAAAAAATCTGTCCGTCTGTCCATCCGTCTCTTTAAAGTGGTATTTTAAACTGCATATCGATTGCGTAGAATGAAAAGCTCGTATATCGGTTTTCAATAAATTTGTCACTGACATTAAATGTCTTTGTCAAAACTTAAAAATGTAGGGGAGATTATATCACCATGTGCATATTTTTTTCTTGTAAGCCCTATTTTTCAAAAATAAATATATTTTACTTAAAATTTTGTCAGTATTCAAATTTGCTTTACATTTTGCTTTCCACCAAAATCTCGGAATACCTACTGTCCGAGAAGTAGCTGGAAAGCAGTCCTTGGATTGGTAAAAAAATCATGTTTTGTATTGCCTATTTTTGCGTTTTATGGCTTTATATGCAAAAACACATTTAAGTAAAAAAATCTGTCTGTAGGTCTGTCGGTACACAACTTAAACTATAAATTTCCCGATTCAATTTTTTTTTTTGGTGATTATCGGGCCCGCGGTTGGGAAAGTTTTTGGATGAAAATCTTGCATAACTTGAGAGAATCCGTAATAAACCAAAGAAGTGCACTGAAAAAAAATCTACAAAGCTACGAAATACATACGAAAAACTATTTTATCGATAACACAGGACCACAAAAAAAAAATAAAGTTAGTTTTTTATAATCCAAACTTTATTTTTTCTAGGTATTTTTGGACGCTGAAAACGAAAATGGCAATTAAAAAAATTCTACCTTAACATTGCCTTTGCTTAATAAAGTTTAGATATAATATTCGTTAAAGAAGCTACCTTGGTTTTGCTTTTATTTATCAGTAATTAAAAAATTATCTGTGATCTCATCTCCCCTATAGTATAAAACTATTGACGTTCACATTTAATGACAGTTTAAAAATTCAATATGTCAAAAAAATATCCGAGCTTTTCATTCTACGCGATTGATATGTATTCTATAAAATAAATTTTATGTACACTCCGGTCCCACAGTCACCCCACTATTAACTTTGAAACGAGTTGAGATATCAACTTCAAATTTGGTAAATAAGACAACTATCATTTTGTATACAGGGTTATTCTATTAAATGGTACAGTGCCTCTAACTTTTGAACGGCATAAGATATCGATTTGAAATTTGGAACAGACATACAACATAAAATATTTGTCCATAAATTCTTTATTAATTAAATTTACACTAACATTAGGGGGGCGTTGGGGCAAAATCTTAAATGGAAAGGGGGATTGAGTAATACATAATTTGAAAAGTATTTAAATTGCCTATTTGCATATATGTTTATTTTTTGATTTTTGATTGAATTGTAATATTTTATTCAGCTTTTAAGGAGTTGTTCTGATTTTTGAGGCAAAAAATTGACGATTTTTTGATTTTTTTCAGACGACCTGTATTATTTTTATGTAAAAAACTTTTTACAAACTATTAGGCAACTCTTAAAGTTCACAAAAAAAAATTGTTTTTTTGCCGTCATAAATAAATGTGCAGCACGCGCTGAAGTTAGACACCTCATTTTTGGTGGCACAGAATGTAACTTCCTCTTAATTGCATATTTTTTTAAAACGGTTGCTCCTACAGTGTTACGCTACATGAAAATGTTTATGTATTTTTACTCAAGGAATATTTTACAAAAATCAAAAAAAGATACACATAAAAAAGTTTGGGGCAAAAAACTGAAAGGCCCCCCCGTTGCGCACGCCCCTGGTTAAAATAAGTACATACAAATAACATACGAAGATGGGCCTTATTAATATTAGTGCACATGCAAAATCTCCTTGCTGTATCTCAAAGGGTTCCTGAGTTATTCAATAAAAACCGAATTTTAAGCCACTTTCAAAGGGGCGTATCTCCCTTACGACGTATTTTTAGACATATTTTTATAGAAACATTTTATGATGTAGAATTACCCCTTAAAATTTTATAATTTTATTATTTTTTTATGTATATTTTTTAAAGTTTATAACTTTTTAAACAAGACAAATTTCGTCAAAATATTTATTCTACACATTGTGAAGTATAAAAAGCAAAAAAAAATCTATTTTTTGAAATCAAAAATCAGAACAACCCCTTAAATTCTAAAAATCCGTCAATATATATATTGTATTCGAATGTGATCAGTCTTAATATCTCCGAAACCAAACAAAATATTAAAATTGTACAAAAGGGGTCAATTTAATTCATCATCAGAGCAAATTAAATTTGCACATTTGAACATTATAATTATTATCCCCATACTCAAAACTACCCCAACCTCAAAATCTTGAATAGCAACCCCCTTACTTTTTTTTTCGTATATTAAGGGGTATTAAAAATGCTTTACTTTGGTTATAATAAAAATTAAATCGCTTTCCCCTTCCTACTCCGAGATAATTTTGATGAAAATATACCTGCCCCCCAAGTAAGGGGTTGGTCAATAATTTTTTTTTTAATTTATTAATAAAGAACTTTATTTTCCCTTTAATTTAAGGGTATAAAAATAGGGGGTTGTTATTTAAGATTTTTATGTTGGGGTAGTGGGTATAGAGGTAAATTTTATTGCCTCAAGTTATACAGATTTAGGTGGTCCTTATGATAAGTTAAATAGCCCTATTTTTTAGAATTTTGATATTAGACTTCATTTGAGAGTTATTAAAGTCACATTCCATTAATGACTTATTAAAAATTTAAAGCTAAATACAAACTTTCAATATAACCTAAAATCAAAAAATAAATACACTGTTGGATAAAAAATTGTAAAACCTTTCAAATGATATGCCACAAGACCCACCCTTCCATTTAAAATTTTGCCTCCAAAGCCCCCCTAATGTTACTGTAAATTTAATTAATATACAATTTATGGACAAAGATACTTTATTTTATGTTGTATGTCTGTTCCAAATTTCAAGTCGATATCTTATGCCGTTCAAAAGTAAGAGGCACTGTACCATTTAAAAGAATAACCCTGTATACAAAAAGATAGTTTTCTTATTTACCAAATTTGAAGTTGACATCTCAACTCGTTCCAAAGTTAAGAGTGGGTGAAAATATGAAAATGTGTAATTTACATAAAGACATAGTTTATGTAATGCAATATACCTGTTCAAAATTTTAATTTGATATCTTACGCCGTTCAAAAGTTAGAGGCACTGTACCATTTAATGGAATAAGCTGTATATTTAATAGGGGGATTTTTTTTAATGCAAGGGAGGAAGGGGAATCGTGTGATACATAATTTTAAAATAAATAAAATTCTCTTTTCGACCATGTAAGAATAATTATTTAATTTTTATTTATTTTTCTTTAAGGTGTTGATTTTTCAATTGTTTTTTCTAAAGATGCGATTTTTTAATTTTTGTTTTTATTTATATCTTTTAAATTAGTTTAAAAATATAATTTACGTTTTTACGGAAACTAATATTTTATCAAAAACTGTTCGATTAAAAAAAAAAATGATAAAAATTTCCATTTTCAATCCCATTTTAAACCCTCAAAAAAATGTTTAAAAAAAGAATATCCTGACAACATTTTAAATGTTACAAATATGAAAATTTTGTTTTTTTTTTGTCTTATTTAGGTGTTCCAAATTTAAAGTCGATATATTTACTCTTTTAAAAGTTTAGAGGAATAGGGGTAACATTATTCCTCTAAACTTTTAAAAGAGTAAATAGGGGTGACATTGATATATTCAAAGAATTGGATGGCTGGGAGGCTAAATTGCTGCGACCAAAGGGAGGTAGTACAATGGGCCCAGCTAAGTGGCCTAAGTGCGTGTAGATAGCTACCCTCCACCCTAATAACCATAACCATAACCATAGGGGTGACATTTTCCTAAAGATGTGATTTTTTGATTTTTATTTTTTTTTTAATTTTTTTATTTATATCATTTTAAATTAGTTTAAAAATATAATTTAAGTTTTAACATCAGGAAACTAATCATTTATCAAAAACTGTTCGATTAAAAAAAAATAGATAAAAAATCCTGTTTTCAATCCCATTTTAAACCCTCAAAAAAATGTGTAAAAAAAAGGAAAGTTAAAATAGAGAATTTTTTAAACTTAATATAAAAAAAATAATTTATCGCACGAACACTCTTTCTATTAAAAAAAATCCGCTTAAGCCCACTGACAACATTTTAAATGTTACAAATATGAAAAACTTGTTTAATTTGTCTTATTTAGGTGTTCCAAATTTTAAGTCGATATATTTACTCTTTTAAAAGTTAAAAGGAATGGGGGTGACTTTTGGACCGCACCTTACTATCAATATTGTTAGAAATTTTTATTCCTGCAGGTCAAGTTAAAAAACAAAAAGAGAAACAAACTGGCAATACAAGAGAGATTTAAAAGTAAAAAGATCTTGCTCCACTCTAGCGTAAGTTTTCTCGCAGCTGTTCTCTTTCATAAAAGTTGCTCATCAATCGCAGAAAACTTTTAAAAAGTATGAAAACATTTTTATGTTTTTATACCTATTCGGCTCAATCAAGCTTAATTGTACAGCTCAAACTGTTAAATTGTTCAAATAAATTCTTGGAAGATTTTATACTTTTTTCTATAAACAGTATATACTGGAAAGATTATAATTTGGTGTAACTAGTCTACTAGTATATAAAAAGAATTTTTACGATAGAAAAGTATTTTTTATCCGATTCAATCGGACCGATTGTTTAATAAATTTGTACAAAAAGTTTAATTTTTTGAAAACGAACGAATGGATCCATAGTTGGGATTATAATAAATAAAAGGCAGAGTAAAGTATATTAATTAAAACCTGACCGCGGTTTCGAGCCTTTATGTACATAGGCTCATTGTCGAAGGTCGCATTAAAAAATACAAAATTGAGCTATTTTGTCAAATAAATAAAACTTAAATTTAAGAACACATAACATATAAAAGTGACAGCTGACAGCCAATACAAAACTGGCATTGGTATTGTGATGCCAGGAATAACTTGAAGAAGAAGAAGAAGAAGAAGAAGAAGAAGAAGAAGAAGAAGAAGAAGAAGAAGAAGAAGAAGAAGAAGAAGAAGAAGAAGAAGAAGAAGAAGAAGAAGAAGGAGAAGGAGAAGGAGAAGGAGAAGGAGAAGGAGAAGGAGAAGGAGAAGAAGAAGAAGAAGAAGAAGAAGAAGAAGAAGAAGAAGAAGAAGAAGAAGAAGAAGAAGAATGACTTTATTTAAAAACGTGGGCGATTTCAATTTTTGTCAAAAATTGTTTGAAAATGTCCCAAAAACAACCTAAAATCAAAAAATCCGGGGTGGTTTGACTTTCCTTTTAACTTTGTTTAAGGCTTGCCGTGATACTTGAATAGGGTATCTTAAATACGTGTTTAGAAAAAATGCCAAAAAACTTTTTTTTGTACTTCGAAAAACCTTAGGTTTAGAAAAATTTAATCTACCTACTTAATCTGTTTATTTTTTTTTATTTGAATAATAGGTACAAAAATTATTCTTGCAAAATATGAATTTTTAAAAGATATCATTTAATGTCCATTTTTATTAAAATAAAATCTAAATATTTTCTTAGGCGCATATTTTAAGAAATACCATACTAGAAAGCTATAAAATTTTGTGGTATACTAAGCTAACCAAAAATAGAGCGGATATATCTCGAAGCCAGTTACGTAATTAACCCTACATTTAATTTATCTTTATTGTATAGGTAGTAACAATATTATAGTAAACAGTTTATAAAATTTAATAAGCGGTTAATGTTGCTTTTACTTGCGAGGATAAAATTTGTGTTAAGCGCGGGATGCTAGTTATGTTTCCATACCTATTCAAACTATGTCACAAAGAAATTTACCACTTCAGCATGCGGAATTAGGGTGACACTTATAATTTTAAGTTATCTTAAAATTTTTGATTTAGGTGTAACTAAAAAATCTAAAAATATGAGAGTGAATAAACTTCTCTGATGGTCCTAATTGGGACCCTAAAATTCGTAAATTACCCATAAATCGTAAAAAATCGATGAAAATTGTCTGTATATTTTGTATAAGTAAGTAAAGTAAAAAATTTAAAGGGCTTGAAATCTTATTTATTTTTTTTTGAGCATACAAAATTATGTGCCTATTTCAAAATGATCAAAAGATTCTAACATGTGCTGAAAATCGGCCAAAGTTGTCCATAACACTAAAATTTACGAATTTCTACCATAAATGTCAAATGGTAAACAAACATTTTAAAAATGTATCAAACCGGAACTGAATTTATTTTTATTTAATGCATTTTAATATTTATTCATAATATTAAAATGATTTAACTAAAACAAAACGAACTAAGCTCCAAATAAGAGCTCCTAAATATATATAAAAAAAATGGTACACCTTAATACGGTATATTGGAAAGTCCACCAAAATTTTAAGAAATTACTCCACAAGGTGTGCAGGTGTAAACTTGACTCCAATTTGTCGTTTTGTATGGTCAGTGGTTATTTATGGTACGAAAGAGGAAACTAGGATTTTGCCCATCAGAAAATTATTCCACGATGCTGAAGACAGAGTATGTTAATTTTAGAGAGGGCAATATTATTTTACTGACGAGTGACATGCAAAGTTTAATCCAGTATAGCTTAGAAATTCACATTTTTATTAAAAATTTTAATGACATTTACAAGATAATAATTTGACAAGTAACAAGAGAGTAAAATAAATAATTGTCCAATCTGTAAAGTAAATACCACGTTTGGGTTATTATTAAGTTTCTTTATTTAAAATAAAGCTAGTAAATGTCTTATTATCTGTATGTATTGGATAACATATTTCTTTTTTGCAAATAGATTGAAACCAGTATATAAATGATATCTTTATAGAAAACATTGTACCTCTATATAGAAAATATTATACACCTTTATCTTTTATTGAAATAAAATACTTTTTAGTTTGCATTTTTCTTTAAAAATGTTGCAAAATCCTTGACCATTTTTATTTACACGTGTTTTAAAGTTTCTGTTTTCAGACAATTTACTCTTACTCTTATGGCTTTATTTTATATCCGTTTTTAAATATTTTAAAATCTACACTGTAAAAACTGCATGTAAAATAATATAAAAATACATGAATTTACATAGTACGGAATAGTAAATTTATTATTCTGGACTATGCATAATTCATGAATTTATGTAAAAGAATGTAAAAGTATGTAAAAGAATGTAAAAGAATGTAAAAGAATGTTGTCATAAACTGCCTCTAGTTAAAGTCCTAATTATTTTACCTAGATTTTCAATTACCTATATATGTCAATGTCAATTTAACAAGATAATTGTCAAGAATATTTTATTTTGCAAGAAGTTAAATAAAATCCCGTTCTACATTTTAATTCATGTTCTTTGGCTTTGTTCCAACTTTTATCATTTACAACATAGTGGCGACCGTGACAGGACTTTAGAAATTTGAGTGTTTTGGTGATAAAAGTAAATCAATTTACATTTTGAAAACTGATGGAGAAGCTAAAGAAGACACGTGCTGTAGCCCGTACAGCGTTCACACGGGCAAGCACCACGATACGACAGGAACTTTTGGTGAATCCACCTCGTACGACAGAGCTTAACGTAGCTTTCAAGTTATTAGAAAGCCGAGCAAAAGAGCTGGAAGAGAGTCAGAAAAATCTCGTTGAATGTCTACTAGATTCTGACGCAACCGAGGAGGAAATTGCCGTAGAAATGGAAAGCGGAGATGAATACAAGACAAGATATTTAGAGGACCAGATCAAAGTTGAGATGAAGTTAAGTACTCAGCATGTAATATCCCAACAAAACTGTATTCAACCTGCTAATAATATTGTAATACACAGTGAAAAACGTAATTACACTCTGCCTAGGATCGAGCTAAAGAAATTTAGTGGGGATTTGAAAGAGTGGTTACAATTTTGGTCGCAGTTTAAGAAAATACACGAAGACCAGCAACTTTCAAAGTCAGATAAATTTTATTACCTCAACCAGTCAATGGTTCCAGGTTCAAGAGCTAGTGAGCTAGTCAATAGCTATCCAGAGACTGAAGATAACTATGAAAAGGTAATAGAAAGCTTGAAAAGTCGCTTTGGAAAGGATACATTACTTGTAGAAGTATACGTTAGAGAACTTCTTACGTTGGTCCTAAATAATGCTGCAAATACAGGTAGGAAAATACAACTTGCGACATTATATGATAAGCTAGAGACGCAGATTCGAGCCCTGGAATCCCTGGGTGTCACAACTGATACATGTGCAGCAATGTTGTACCCTCTTGTAGAGTCGTCTATGCCTGAGGAACTTCTACGCATATGGCAAAGGCAAGTGAGCTTAAATAACGCAATGTTAAACACTGAAGTGACCAGACAAGTAACGTTTAAAGATCGCCTTACTAGTCTTATGATGTTCCTAAATCTTGAAGTAGAAAACGACCAAAGAATAGCAATGGCAATGAATGGGTTTGGTCTAAACAAAGCATTATCTACAAAGACAAAAACTAGCATGAAGAAAGTAGAAACAAGCAGCGATGTAGCCACAGCCTCAACACTATTCAATGCTAAAGAAAACAAAACAATGACATGTATATTTTGCTCTGGTAAACATAATAGCCAGACATGTGAAAAGGCAAAGAAAATGACATTACAAGAACGGCAAAATCTAGCAAGCGAGAAAAGTGCATGTTTCGACTGTCTTGAAATCAACCATATAAAGAGAAAATGCAGATCAAACGTAAAATGTGGCTGGTGTGGACGAAGGCATGCTTTAATTATGTGCAGAAGTCTTCCAGAGAAACATGCAGTAAACCCTTCTTCGATAAAACAAGAAGAAAAAGTAGTTGAAAACAACATGGCCAATATTTCTCTTCATTCAGAAGTATTTCTACAAACTATTCAAATAAAGCTTTGCACTCAACAAGAAGATCGTGTCGTCAGAGCTATCCTGGACACCGGATCACATAGGTCGTATGTATTAAAGAGTTTAGTAGAAGATTTGAATTTAGAAGAAATTGGACAGCAAAACGTAGTTCATCTACTGTTTGGAGGTAGGAAGACGAAACCTCAAAAGCATAAAGGTTATAAATTAAGTCTTAAAAGTATGGATAATGTAAATACCTATGACCTAGTTGCTTTAGATGAGGAAATAATTTGCCTTAGTGTACCTAGCGTAGGTTATGGACCTTGGTTGAAGGAACTTCAAAACAAAAATATAAGACTGTCAGATATAGACTCTAGCCATGATCCAATTTCTATACTAATTGGTGCAGATGCGTTTGGAGAATTACTAACAGGAAATATTTATAACTTGGCCTGTGGAGCTACAGCGATCGAAACTAGACTTGGATGGTCATTAATTGGTAAAAAATCCACTGAAGAAATTCCACGAGTTGATTCAGTTTTAACAGTAATGTCTATGTATATTCAAGATGCCAAAGTCGCAGATTTATGGAGTCTTGACATATTAGGTATTACTGATCCGGCTCAAAGAAAGTCTAAGGAATTTCTTCAGGAAAAAGTCAAGGAGAAATTTCGTGAGACTGTAAAAGTTGACGACACTGGAAGGTTCGAGGTCATGTTACCCTGGAAAGATAGTCATCCTCCTTTACCGGACAATAAAGTTGCTGCACTAAAGAGACTACATACGACTACGAGACGCCTAGAACTGGAAGGCTATCGTGAGGATTATCAACGGGTTTTCGATGAGTGGTTACAAGAAGGTATAATCGAGAAAGTATCAGAAGAAGATGTGGACAATCAAGGTTATTATCTTCCTCATCATCATGTAATCAAAGTAGGATCCACGACACCTATTCGACCAGTTTTTGATGCCTCTGCAAAGTTAAAAAATGAGCCATCTCTGAACCAGTGCCTTGAAACTGGCCCCAATTTGATTGAACTCATTCCAACAATTCTCTTGAGGTTTAGAGAAAAGAAAATTGGAGTAATTTCAGACATTAAAAAGGCGTTCTTACAGATTGGTTTGTCTCCAGAAGATCGACCAGTTTTTGATGCCTCTGCAAAGTTAAAAAATGAGCCATCTCTGAACCAGTGCCTTGAAACTGGCCCCAATTTGATTGAACTCATTCCAACAATTCTCTTGAGGTTTAGAGAAAAGAAAATTGGAGTAATTTCAGACATTAAAAAGGCGTTCTTACAGATTGGTTTGTCTCCAGAAGATCGTGATGTTCTACGGTTCTTATGGTGGAAAAAATCAACGAAGAATCAAGTAGAAGTCTTTAGACATCGTAGAGTTGTGTTTGGAGTGTCAAGTAGCCCGTTTCTGCTAGGAGCAACGATAGAATTACTTCTTGAACAAACTCTTCTACGGACTGGTCTTACAGAATTAAAAGAAGTTATAATACAACTGTTAAAGAGCTTCTACGTTGATAATTGTGTCACAAGCGTGGACTCCAAGGAAGAACTGGAAAATTTTATAATACAAGCAACAGCTGTCATGAATATTGGATGTTTTAATCTTCGAGGGTGGGAGTATACAGGAGAACAAACTTGTAAACCCAAAACATCAGTATTAGGAATGGTCTGGGATAAAGAGGAAGATGTTTTAATGCTTGGAGATGCTGCCTTAGAAGAATCACTGCCCAATAAGATTACAAAGAGGGTCATTCTATCAAGTACACACAAAGTGTTTGATCCAATGGGTGTAGTGTGCCCAGTACTACTTTGCCCAAAATTGTTGCTACAAAGGCTATGGGCAACTTCTATAGACTGGGATACTGAAGTACCAGAAGATGTAAAAAATGAGTTTTTTCATTGGCATAATGAGTTGGTAAGCTTAAAGCAAGTTAAAATGCCACGTTGGGCTTTTGGAGAAAGACTGGATGAAGAGTCTTTATCATTTCATGTTTTCGTTGATGCCAGTCAGGATGCCTATGCAGCAGTAATTTTTGTAAGGACGGAAACATTGGATGGGCCCAAAGTACAACTGTTGGAAGCCAAATCCAGAGTAGCTCCTGTGGAAGATATAAGTATACCTCGTTTAGAATTGCTAGCGGCTACGGTGGGAGCAAGGCTGATGAATCAAATATCAAAGATTTTGGGTATGAAAAAGTCAAAGATTTACTACTGGAGCGATTCGACAACTGTGTTAACGTGGATTCAACAAGGAAAACAATGGGCCACCTTTGTATATAACCGAGTAGAAGAAATTCGACAAATTACTGACACAGCAAGCTGGAGACATATCCCAGGTATAAAAAATCCTGCTGACATGCCATCACGTGGCTGCTCTGCAAAACAGCTCGTAGAATCTCAATGGTGGTTGGGACCCGACTGGCTTAAGAGATCTCCTGATTTCTGGCCGATTAGTGAGTATGTTGTAGATGAAGCAGAGGTCAAAAAGGAGGTCAAGAAATCGGCAGTCAGAGCAAAGGAAATGGTTCTTAAAGAGGTAGTACTTTTACAAACAAACAAACAGAAAATAAATTTGCCCTGGTATATGGAAAAATTTTCAAGTTATTTAAGAATTGTACGTTCAATGGCTTGGATAGAGCGTTTTCGATCCAACTGCCGGAAATCAATTGAATTAAAATCTGGCATCTCAAAATCCGAACGTGTTACTGGAGCATTAAATACGATCGAGCTGAAAACATCAGAATTAACATTAATGCGTTTGACTCAAGAAGAATCATTCGATGGAGTACAAGATATTAGAATAAGAAATTTACTGCCATTCAAAGATGAGACAGGAGTAATTAGATTAAAAACCTTGATTGCAAACCGAGAGGATAAGTATGGCTTTAGAAATCCAGTTGTACTTGATCCGAAACATCCATTGGTGATAAGGCTAATTGAGTATCATCATAAACGATTAAATCATGCAGGGATACAGATTATGATGAATCAACTACGAGAAGAAGTGTGGATACTAACTAGCAGGCGAGCAATTCGAGCAGTCATCGATAAGTGTGTTATATGTCGACGTCATCGTGCTCTGCCCATGGTAGTAATTCCAGCAGTTTTACCTGAACCAAGGATTAGAGATGCTGCCATATTTGAAATTTCAGGCGTGGATTTGGCAGGTCCAGTTTATTTAAAGGGTCGACAAAAAGCATGGATCTGCCTATTTACGTGCGCAGTTTATAGAGCTATACACCTTGAGTTGGTAACGTCTTTGTCAACAGTAGAGTTCCTTGAAGCATTTAGAAGATTCATAGCTCGTCGAGGGAGGCCCTCTATCATGTATAGTGACAATGGTTTAAATTTTAATGGATCCAACACAAAATTAAAGGAAATAAACTGGGATAAGATAAATGAGTACAGTTCTATTAACAAGATCGACTGGCGTTTCAATCCTCCAAGTGCAGCATGGTGGGGAGGTTGGTGGGAGCGACTGGTACGTTCTGTCAAAGAATTGTTAAGAAAGGTTCTTAAAAAGGCGTGTCTGACGTATCAAGAAATGAGCACAACCTTATGTGATTGTGAAGCAATAATCAACTCTCGACCTCTTACATATGTATCTGAAGACTCCACCCAATTGATACCACTTACACCAGCTATGTTTCTTCAAGAAGTTGTTGTTTGTGGTGTACCTGACTTAAATCAAATAGATGAGTCTAGTCTACGAAGAAGATATAGATATCGACAGAAGCTACGAGAACAGTTACGTCGACGTTTTCGAATTGAATATCTGGGGCAACTGTCACGTAAGAATAACTGTAAAAAAGATTTTTATGAACTGCGGGAAGGAGACATTGTACTAGTAGGAAATGATAATACAAAACGACTGGACTGGCCTCTAGCACGTATAACGAAGTTGATTCCAGGGAAAGATGGACATGGTCCAATGAGGTTGAAGATGCAGAAAAAAGAAAAAAAAAACTTTTAAATGAAGAAACGAAATGAAATTTTCTTAGTCATTTTTTTTTTAATATTTTTATCGAGTTTAATTAAATAGGTTTTTGTGTAAAAAAAAAAATAATTTAACTCGAGGTGGGAGAATGTCATAAACTGCCTCTAGTTAAAGTCCTAATTATTTTACCTAGATTTTCAATTACCTATATATGTCAATGTCAATTTAACAAGATAATTGTCAAGAATATTTTATTTTGCAAGAAGTTAAATAAAATCCCGTTCTACATTTTAATTCATGTTCTTTGGCTTTGTTCCAACTTTTATCATTTACAACAAATGTAAAAGAATGTAAAAGAATGTAAAAGAATGTAAAAGAATGTAAAAGAATGTAAAATAATGTAAAAAAATATATTTACATTGATTTACATATTTTTAAATGATTTTACAATGTCGGGCTATATTATTTTAAGACGCGCGTGCGCTTTGGACAAAAACCAAGAAGGCGTCGCATCATGAGACGGACCGTTTAATATTGTTATTGTTAGAGAGATAGCGACGCATGCTGCTAGGTTTAAGTGTTAAAAGTGTAAAAAAAGTAAATATTATTTATTTACGATATTTAAATGCTTTATTTGTGGCCTAAAATTTAGGTTCATTATAAATTACGATCTTTATCAACCAATAGATCTTTAAAGAAAGATGTAAGCAGTTTATACTCGTATTAAGGTCGAAAATCGTTTGGTTTATTTAACAAAACGAACTTTACGCTACGATATTTCAAAAAAGCTTTGACACAGAGACTTGTAATTTGGAACAAACATTTTCTAAGTAGTAAATATTTTTTTTCAAATTTCAAGTCCAAACCATTCTGGACTATGTAATTTTTAGCGTTCCGGTCTATGCAAAATATTACCATTCTGGACTATGTAATTTTTAGGGTTCCGGTCTATGTAAAATATTACCATTCTGGACTATGTAATTTTTAGCGTTCCGGTCTATGCAAAATATTACCATTATGGACTCTGCAATTTTTACCATTCCGGTCTATGGCAACATATTACCATTTACGGACTATGTAATTAAATGTAATTTATTTTTACCGTGCATACTTTAATGCTATTTACAATATCGTCGAAGATCCAAAACAGTTTAGGTGACCTTATGCTAAATTAATTTTGGAAAATAATTATATTTTATATCTTGCTAACTTTACCATCTTGCATCGCAAGATTAATGAGACTAAAAATGCTTAAAATGAAGAATATTCTTCTTTTGGGAAAATTTACCATTACATATAAAAATAAATTATTTTTCAAATTTAGAATTTATATAACTTACATATATAGAGTTTTAAATTTTTAAAATAAGTAACTAATCTCAAATACTCAAATTGAGAAAAAAACGAATCATTTAAAGTGCTTTATTTGAAATATCTTATTATCAGAAGTAATATCATAAGTGCATGTTGAATTATCAATAATTTTTTTACATGCACGAATGGTATTTTGAAAGACTATTACACAAATAAAATAAGGAAGTATATAATTTTACAATGTTTTATGTTGTTTCATATTTAAATTAAAAATTTTAGAACTAAACAACAATATAACTTTACAACTATAATTAAAAATTTAAATCTCAAATTTGCCGCGCTTTTTAAATCCACGATGTTCACTTTCGCGAATGTTGCCAATCTAAACTTTGCTTGAGGGATATTTTATGCTTGAGATTATTCCAATAAAATAGTTGTTATCACATATATTAGAATTTAAATAAAGATCATTACTGTTCTTGTTTAAAAAGTTTGGAAATAAAATAAAGGGTGATTCCATCCGTAAAAAACAATATCCTATCGGTTTCTAATAAACCTTGGCAACGCTGTACTGGTACCAGCTCATTTGATGTTTTGATTTCCGTAATTCTTTACTGCAAATATATTTTTAATAAATAAGTATTTAAATTAGTTTTTAGTGGCCTTTTTTTAATCAAACCAAAAATTTATGAATATCAGTGATTTAAAGCTTTTAAGATGGAAAGTGCATAAAATATAATATATTATCTGAAATTAATTAGGGTTTATACCTAGAATGTTTTGGCAATAAAATAAGCATTTATATTGCTTATCAATAAAAATAAATCAACTAAAGGTAATTTTCACAAATTAAAAACACATTTTGCAAAAATATAACATTTATTAAGATGTCAGTAACTGTCAGTTTCTTGTTTCCATAGTAACCAAGCGATAATTGCATATTTGCAAAAATTATCAGATTCATTTTGATCTGATTGGTCAAGAAACTAAAAATGCAAGGTTTTGATTGGCCTATATATTGTTTGTGAAATAGTCTGTATTAAATAGTTTTTTAAAATTATCAAATAAAATTACCGAGTCAGTTGACATTATCGAACCGTTCGATTTCAACGCACGCAGCAGCGCCTTCGCCAAAATTGTAAATTTTCTGTAAAGTATGGCACACGGATATAAGATTGTAAAGAAGCGATAAAAAAATGAACTCGGAAAAACGACGTTGCCGACTAAATGCACAACAAATATTTCAATCAATGAACTACTTTAAAGCATGCGATAATTATAGGGGCATACTTGTATTAGATGATATTTATTGTAAATACATTTACTGTATGTACTAACGACAAAGTTGTGGGACAAGAAATTGGCAACGAACCCTACATATTTTCGATATTTTAACAATTTAATTTGGAATCTTAGTAAGGCTTGCTTGAAACTAATTTTGAAGCAAAGAAAAAGTAAGGCTATCCTGTCTTAGACGTATATAACAATTTATTTATTTATATGTAATCCTTATTGACTTATTCAATGAATGAAAATAAATTTATCTTATCTTAACATCTTGGCGTTGAGTTTCTCATTATATGATAAGGTATATTATTGGAGGTTATGTTTAAGAACCATCATTTATTGACAACCGACGTTGCCTATTGAAATAACCAATAAAAATTGCTATTGAAATCACTGCATTATTTGTTACTAAAAGTAGAAGAAGAAATAAACGTATATTTACACAACTAAAAAACTACTTCTTTTTAATGCCCAAACTACCTATCCAATATACTACCTAGATAAATAAAAAACTTTAAATACTAATTGCTACTTATGTTAGAATAATAAAATTTCTGACGATAAAAATAGTTAAATATGACAACAACGCATGGCAAGTTTTGTTTTCCGATTCTCATGCTCAACCGCGCTTCTAAATATTTGTGAAGGACAACACTTTTATATTGTAAACAAGCCTTGAAGATATGTAATGCTACGGATTTCACTAATTTCACTGTATACTAATAAATATTTTTTTAAGATCTTTTCTTGAAAAACCAAAATTTTTTGAAAAAAATCGCTAGAAGTTAACATAAACCTAACCTTATTCTAACTAACTAAATATTTGTTGACTGTTAATACGTAAGATATAGTAGATAATATTACAGACACCTATGTGCCTATAGATTTAATATTATCAAACAATAAAATGATATCACTAATGATTTTTTTATTCTCCTTGTTTGAACAGAAAATAATAATATCTATGCACTATCGTATGTAAATATAATGGATTTAACAATCAAATATTTCTTTATTATAAATAAATATTTATTTAATAACAATTAATCTTATATTATTTATTATTTCTGTAATACGTTTTAACAGAATATCATCCCCCAAAAGTAAAATTTTTAGTAAGTCCGGCAACGCTATACTAGAATTTCAAAAACTTTTATCGGAAAGTTAGATTTAAACGTACTTCTAACGTATTTCTAACTTAAAAATCTAACGTTAGATTTTGGTTAGATTAACGTGTGTAACTACAGATAGATTCTAAAGTTTAAAAGCGGGACATTTGCACATATTTTATAATGTACCTTTATAGAGTTTTCTAACAAGAAAAACGTTATTCTAAGGTTAAATTTTTAACAGGGTTACTATCTAGGTATGTCTATAAATATTTTATTTTAGGATAAAATTATAATAAAATTTAGCAATCTTAGGTATTTATAAGGTTGTTTTATTTAGTTTAATTTAAAAATTACGTTAGTCTTTACATTTTTAATAAGGTATTGGAATTCGAGCTTCTCAAGTTCTTCTCTGTTTATGTGAAGTATCTTCTTTTTATTACTGAAGGTAGGGCGAGTATTAGTTTTTCTTTAGATAATATTTCAGTTTTAAATAAGTATTTTATTTTTGGATAAAAAATACTCATTCATGTACACAAATATTTAATTGGTCTCATCAAACAGGTTTTTATCTCAGTTTTTATCAAAATACAATATCAACAATGTTTGAGTGCATGAAATCTCATATAATTTAAAAAACCCGAAGTATCTCACATAAAATCCGGCTTTATTCAGTATTTATAAAGTTTTTCCGTTTTAAAAAGGAAAATATGGCAATCAAGTATGCATTATTTGTTACTAAAAGTAGAAGAAGAAATAAACGTATATTTACACAACTAAAAAACTACTTCTTTTTAATGCGCAAACTACCTATCCAATATACTACCTAGATAAATAAAAAACTTTAAATACTAATTGCTACTTATGTTAGAATAATAAAATTTCTGACGATAAAAATAGTTAAATATGACAACAACGCATGGCAAGTTTTGTTTTCCGATTCTCATGCTCAACCGCGCTTCTAAATATTTGTGAAGGACAACACTTTTATATTGTAAACAAGCCTTGAAGATATGTAATGCTACGGATTTCACTAATTTCACTGTATACTAATAAATATTTTTTTAAGATCTTTTCTTGAAAAACCAAAAATTTTTGAAAAAAATCGGATAATTCGTTCTCGAGTTTCTTATTTTTTCATGACATTAAATTCTTGGATATCTACGAATTTTGTAGATATCCAAGAATTTTATGTCTAGAACGTTTTTTGGCGATTTTAGAAAATTCGAAACTACCGCTGTAAATAGTATAACTAGAGTAGCATACAAGTAGGCTAATATAGAAAAATAATGTTCTTGCTTTAAGAGTATTTTTGCATCTACCTCCCCCTTTCGTCGAAGGTTTATTTTCAAGTGGCAGACTGTTAGACACGAAATTTACAATTTTGGCGGAGGCGCCGCTATGGGCGTTCGATACTATTGACTTCCCTGGTAGAAAAGTTCATAACATTAGATTAGTGACATTTTTATGTCTAGTCTCTAAGATTATACAAAAACGTTATAAAATACATAAATCTAACTTTAAAAACTAACGCTTGACAAGAACGTTATAAAATACTAAAGTCTAACATTTTTCTAACGCTAGAAGTTAACATAAACCTAACCTTATTCTAACTAACTAAATATTTGTTAACTGTTAATACCTAAGATATAGTAGATAATATTACAGACACCTATGTGCCTATAGATTTAATATTATCAAACAATAAAATGATATCACTAAATGATTTTTTTATTGTCCTTGTTTGAACAGAAAATAATAATATCTATGCACTATCGTATGTAAATATAATGGATTTAACAATCAAATATTTCTTTATTATAAATATATATTTATTTAATTACAATTAATCTTATATTATTTATTATTTCTGTAATACGTTTTAACAGAATATCATCTCCCAAAAGTAAAATTTTTAGTCCGGCAACGCTATACTAGAATTTCAAAAACTTTTAGTCTAAATATTTAAATAAATATTAACTAAATAAAAAGTTTTTCTGAGAGGTAAAAGTATTTATCGAAGTATAACAGCCTACTACACGAAAAATATTTAAGGCCACCTAAAAAGATTTATAAATAAATGTAACGAAATAATTTTTAAAAATATTATGATTGTTAAAATAAATTAAGATTTATTTATATGAATAAAGTCTCCAAATGCCATTTTATTAAAATTCAGGTATACATTTCCTAGTTGGCCACATCCTATCGGAAAGTTAGATTTAAACGTACTTCTAACGTATTTCTAACTTAAAAATCTAACGTTAGATTTTGGTTAGATTAACGTGTGTAACTACAGATAGATTCTAAAGTTTAAAAGCGGGACATTTGCACATATTTTATAATGTACCTTTATAGAGTTTTCTAACAAGAAAAACGTTATTCTAAGGTTAAATTTTTAACAGGGTTACTATCTAGGTATGTCTATAAATATTTTATTTTAGGATAAAATTATAATAAAATTTAGCAATCTTAGGTATTTATAAGGTTGTTTTATTTAGTTTAATTTAAAAATTACGTTAGTCTTCACATTTTTAATAAGGTATTGGAATTCGAGCTTCTCAAGTTCTTCTCTGTTTATGTGAAGTATCTTCTTTTTATTACTGAAGGTAGGGCGAGTATTAGTTTTTCTTTAGATAATATTTCAGTTTTAAATAAGTATTTTATTTTTGGATACAAAATACTGATTCATGTACACAAATATTTAATTGGTCTCATCAAACAGGTTTTTATCTCAGTTTTTATCAAAATACAATATCAACAATGTTTGAGTGCATGAAATCTCATATAATTTAAAAAACCCGAAGTATCTCACATAAAATCCGGCTTTATTCAGTATTTATAAAGTTTTTCCGTTTAGTGTGTGCATGTCGTTTTAAAAAGGAAAATATGGCAATCAAGTATGCTTTACACGTTCCATATTTTCCGCTCCGGACAATAAACGATTTCCAACTTTTGTATTATTATACTCTTCGCAGCTTTTTAAAGAGAAGAGTATTATTAGTTAATCTTATTTGAGTTATTTCTCAAAAGTAGAAAAAAATACTCCAAAACTGTGATATCTAAGTAGGTATGCCTTGCTTGTTTGGTACTTTAAGAGCTCAATTAATCTGAATAAGGTCAACTGGGTTAACTGGGCCTCCATTTCATATTGTACTTTAAATATCTTCATTTTTGTGTAAGATAGATTCTAGATAGTTGTAGGGCGTTGAAATATTAGAATTTTTATAATATTTTTATTCACAATCTTACAGCAAAATGTTTTCCTTGTTTATTATAAAAAGTTGACAAGTATATCATTCTTATTTACTTTTTAACAAGTTAGAAAAGTTATCTTTTTACCAACCAAGGACGGAAAATAGTTCTTTTCTAACCTGCTTTGTCATTGACAGCAACATAACCAAACATTTAAAATTATTTTCATAATATTTTATGTTTTATATGACTGTGAATAAAAAACTGTTTTAATCTAATAATAAAATAACATTCCCCCAACTCTTGGGATGCTAATTTGGCCTAGGCTGCGCCTCGGTCTAATAGTATCTCTAGAATTGGAAATGTTTCATTTTCTTATTAGGTTAGAAATATACTATTTTTAATTTTTTTTTCCAAGGTAGCCCGATTATTAAGGGAACTGGGCCACCCCTGTGTAGTTTGTTATTAAGGTGCGTGGTTTGTGAGCTGGGTTAACTATTATAATAATTATTAATTAATATAATTATATATTTCGAATAATTGTGAATAGTATTCTTTGGAGCGCAAAGCATTACATATTATGTAATTTTGATCGACATTATTTTATTCGACTTATTTTTATGTCAACACAGAAAATAGCTTAAGTTTAGCTGTTCATAATACGACATCTTCACAATCTGAATACAGACAAGCATTTTTAAAAGATAACATTTTCAAATAAAATTATGTTATAACAATACAAAATAATATTCGTTCTACGCGAAAAAGAAATTTAAATAAAACAGGGAGAGTAGCAGGGAAAGAAGATTTTATCAAATCTGCTGAAATTTTTTAAAAAGCATTAATAGGTTTTATCAAGGTGGGCATTAAAATCGTACATTTTATAACAGTTTGATTTATTTTGACAGGTAAGAATTAATTTTTAAAGTAATATTTGTCAAACTCAAAACATATTAAAGCAAAAACACAGTATCCGATTTGATTTTTTTTTCTAAAAATTTAAATTAGTACAATAAAATTTGTCGGGAAAATAAAACAACCTAATTTACATAACTTTTCTCATTATAAATCATTATAAGAATAATTTAAATTGCAAAATACAAAAAACTATCAAAAAATCCGGTACTTACTGTATTTTACCCTAGACGGTTTTTGACAAAAGTTTAACCCAACTTTTAAAATCTCTTGTCAAAATGATATGATGTTGTAAAATTTACGATTTCAATGCCTCCCTTGATAAAACCTATCAATGTTTTTTAAAAAATTTCGACAGAAATATTGATGGAGGCCCCACCAAGGAAAATTTTGATCCAAAATTTTATTTCAATTCTAGGCAAAAATTTTTTTATATAATCCAGAGTTGGTTTATGCACTAAAAAACATATTCTTTGAAACATATGATTATTATATTTATACAAATTAATGATGGTTTTGGTAGGGTTATTCAGGGAAGTGGCCTGTTAAATGTTTATGGAGAACCAATAATTTTAAAAATCTGATATTTTATACTTTGGGTTTTTTGAATATGGTCGATATATCGATTAAAAATATTTTCAATCAACTTCCGGTTATATCGGAAGGGGAACTCAACTTTAATTTTTTAAATGGAACACCTTATATATTTTTATATTTTTAAAATCTGCATTAAATTTGCTTTATTTTGATGTGTAACACTTTATATCTATCTTCGGTAGTTTTTGAGTTATTAAAGTTTTTATCGAAAAACTAGGAAATTCAAGCACCCCTAAAATAATTTCTCCTTGATTTTTTAAATTGGAGAAAAGTTGTTTTGTGGTTTACTTAATAATATTTAACCGAATTATGCTTAGTCAAAACAGAACCCAAGAATATTCTTAGAACTTTTTTGTGCTATGCGGGAACTGGTATTATTAAAAACGAAAATTTTATTTTTAACGCTATCCTGTTGCAAGTTAATTATCGCGTAGGTACATTACAATCTAAATAGCTTTTTCAATTTAATTTATAAAAAAATGACTTTGGGATTTTATGTTTTACCAGGAAATCAAATAATCCCTGAAAAAAAAAATCGCATGCCACAAAATTTAATTTATTCAACTGGAACAAAAAACGTGGTATGACCTGGGGAAAAGTTAATTAAAAACAAGTCGAAAGATATGTTATTCTTCGAATTTCATAGTGTACTCTTCACTGTGGACAGTATATTGCGTTTTATCTCGCGATATTCAAATGTTTGTTTTTTTTTTAATTTCTATTAAAGATATGTTTTTTTTTTTTAAAAAGGTTTCGAATAGTTCCTTTTATTTTTTATATTTTTTTCAAAAGTAGCGCCTCCTAAAAGTTTATTTTTTATTTTATTTTTAAATATAATTATAATAATAATATTTCTATAAAAATAAAGTAATGCTTAAAGTTTTTCAGTTTTTTTCTTCAATTTTTAATAATTTTTTGAAAAGATGCACTCTGATTTTAAATATATTTTTAAATATATTCTTTCAAAATTGACATGAATAATTTTTTTAATACGTAATGCATAGTTTTTCCTAAAACTCAATCAGATTTTTTCCTGTATTTTTTTAAAACATGTTCGGCCCATCATAAACTAAAATTTTAGTGGGTTTTAAATTAATTTGAGTTTAATTTAAGACAAAAAAAAATAATGACCAGCGGCGCGCCGCGGCGGCTGACTATTATTACTCAATTTTTTTTACTAATTTACAATTTCATCCAGCTTACATTAAAAGTTCATGGAAAGAGAAAGAGAGCCGTAAATAAGCTTTAAGTTTTTGCTAGATTTCCTCTATTAATTTTAAAAAAGAAACAATATTGTTTGACATGGTCCTAAAGCTATCGAAAGAATACGGCAAAATATAAAATATCTAACTAGGTACACGTTTACGTTAATTGAAGCGTTTTTTGCTCCTACCTCCCCCTTTTATCGTAGCTTTCTTACAGTGTGTCAGACTATAAAAGAAATTAAAATAAATTATCTGGACGTTTATTCTTGATTTTTTTAGTGGACAAAAAATTTGTCATAGACGAACGAAAATTATATTTAATTGGCACACTGCATATACAATATCTAACACTTAATTTTTTTAGGGCTGTATTTTTTAACTGTTAAAATATATTACAAATATGGGGTATTAAATCATAGAAAGGTATTATCTCCAGGTCCAAAAGCGTCATGAGGCATCCGGACGCATCAGGTAAAAAAATTTAATATTTTGGATAAAATTCAGATTTTATATTTTTTGTATATTTTTAGGTTTAAAACAGTGAAATAAACCTAAACAATGGAAAACTACTAAAATATTCTAATTTTTCAATTTTTTTTAAATGGCGTTTTTTTTTCATTTTTTTAACAGCCTAATTTGAGGTTGAAAAAAAAAACTTTTTCGCTTAATTATGTAATTTTTTATACTGAATTTGAATCTGAATAAAAAACAATCCCATTCCATTTAAAATTTTTAAGTTACCCCCTCTCACGACTAAGGGAGCGGACAAAAAAATCTAATTTGATAAAAAAGTCCCCTTGATATTGAAGCATAGTACCAAATTTCAAAAACCTATCTTATACGGTTTCTGAGATATAAAAAATCCTGTGTGAGACGGACGGATTTTTTAATTTTTTCCCACAATTTTTATTGTCCCGGAATAATCCCAATGCTCTCTTCTGCTGTACTCTACAAAGAGTATAATCGAACAGATATTTTTTTCGTTCGACAAAACAACACAAAAAGAAAAATCGTAAACTACAGAGAGTATGGGGTAAATTACAAAGCACATGTCGATTACATCACGCTATCTTTAATTTCAAATAAATTAGCTCTCGGAGTATAGTTAGAATTTCTCATTTCCTTTTTAATTATTTCATTTGAAAAACTCCTGTATTTGTAGATATCAGATACCAATACCCTCAGAAACCGAAGTGATATAATAATAATTTATAATAGTAATAACTTTATTTTTAAATAGGAACACCTAATATACAATCTGTAAGCTATACTATAAAATAATAATAATTATAATGGGTGATCAATAACTGACATGCCATAATTTAAGAGGTAATTCTGCATTCAAAAATATCAAAAAAACTCCATATAAAGGTTGGTCCGCAAATGAACCCTAAGAGAGCTACGGCCCTTTAAAATTGTAATAAAAATAAGGTTTTTAATTAATAACTCTGGTACCATTTAAGCTAGAGCGACGAGCTTTTGCATGTATACTAGTATTAATAAGGGCAATAAGTTTATGTTATTTTTTTTTTAATTTATCCAGAGGCGTAAAAATACATAAAAAATGTCATATAGTGTAAAACTTTAGGAAAAACCGTTTTTAAAAAAATTGCAATTAAGAGGAAGTAAGATTTTGTGCCACCAAAAACGTTACTTAAACGGCTATTACTCCTTTAATATTAAATTTAGGTGTTTTAGTGAGGAATACTTTTTTGCTCAGTTTTAAATGAAGAATTACCCTGCAGCATTAAAATTTTATTGATGCTTTTTTTTTGTTCCCCTTTTGCTCCCTTAGGGACATTTCCGGACCAACCTTTATAGAAACATTTTTCATATTTTTGGATGTAGAATCACCTCTTAAATTTTGATTAATACTGATCACCCTGTATATCGGATTGGACTGGTTGACTTGCATCCCTATTCTCAGTTTTTCTATTCCATATAAGCCCTACTCTACAATAACCCTACTCCGTAACATCCCTAGTTTCAGAACCTTGACAAAGGCAATTTTTCCAACTTTTAAATTAGGGCAAAAATGTTTTGCGGCCACCAAATTGAAACAATTTAGCACTGTTATTTAATTATTTGCCGTTTTTGGGTTTATATTCGAAATGTAACACCGCCAACTTCTTTTGGTACACCTTTTCGATTATATTTTTAATTTTTATCCTGTTTTCAACCTAAAAAAGTTTCAAAACTATTATTATATAAAAAGTATTTTTTAACTAAACATCTAAATTTTATATTAAATAAGTTCTAGCCTTTTAAAAAGTAACATTTTTGGTGGCTTTTTTTTTGAAAATGGTTGCTCCTACATTGTTACACTATGTGAATTTTTTTTATGTATTTTTTCTTAAGGAATCCATAATTTTTACAAAAAAAAAACAAAAAATACACATAAAAAAGTTTGAAGCAAAAATGAGTTAAGCCTCTAACATTTTGTTCGTCTAGACACACCTCTGGATAGATTGAAAAAAAATAAATTAATATAAACTATTAGCCCTTATTAATACTAGTATACATACAAAACCTGATTACTAGCTCAAAGGGTACCCGAGTTAATTATTAAAATACTTATTTTTAGTATAATTTTAAGGGATTGTAACTCTCTTATGTTTCTTTTCCGGACCTATAATATAGGCTATATTCCGCTGCTGGTTTTTCATGTTTCGTGATGTAGAATTATCCCCTTGTATTCGAATAAGTATATTCTATATTTAATAAATGGTGCTACTTTCCCATCTACTCAGCAGTATACTGAAAATAATTTTGCATCGACGAACACTTTATTGTATGAATGCTTAAAATTCCCTGCCTTTATGCATAAATTCATTAAACCAACGATTTTTTTTTATTAAATAAATGATACATTAACACAACACAATTTTATGCATTGATATAATAAAAATTTTATTGTCACAATAAAATACGTACATCGGTGCAAAATCAACGTAATTTTATTGATATGACGTTCATTTTTATTAATATCACGTCAATTTTCCGTTCAGTGTAAAAGAGGGGTCGATTTTTTAACGCCAAGCTTTTTTTCTCTGACCTCTTTTTCAAAATGTTGATATTTTTTCTTTTCTCAAGATATTCAGACTTGGACTTTTAACAAAAGCCACCCGGTATATGGAGCAGGTGTATTTTCTCGTAGGTGGGTTTTTTGGCACTTCGGCTTATTTTATATTTCCTTTTTCAAGACTAATTAATCATTAACTGGCAACATTGTATTTAGGTTGCACTGGGATCAAAGGCCCAGGTTGGGGGTTAATTTACACAGCTTCGTATGAGGGTGATATCTTAACGAGACTGTGCAGTTATCGTTTGATATTTATGAGAATGGTTTATTTCTGTTGGGTTTACGTACAAACGAAAAAATAACATCCTACCAAATTTTTAGATAATGATTCAGTCAAATTACTAGTATCAAAATGATAAGTGTTTTTAAAGGCTGTATGTTATAATTTTAATTTTAATGAGCAGTTTTAATTTATTAAGTTTAAACATTTTTTGTAAAGATAATTATCTTTTGAATATGAAGTAGCAGTAGTAGTATAGTGAGGAGGCCTTAACTCTAACAACTACGCCAGTATGGCCGTCCTGACTAGGGAGCTTAACTCTTCTATTTGGAGCTTTGTCGCTCCAAAGATATCCCACCATAGTCTATTGAGACGCTCAAACACTTCTAAGAAGTAAAAGGTTTGTTTTGGTTTGGACTTTGGTTCTGAACTGTCCGAATCAGTCCTGGGCAATAGAGATTCAAATTTTTATCACGTGGTACAACAAGTTTGAAGCTCTATTGACTAGGACTGATTCGGACAGTTCAGAACTTGAAACCAAAACAAACCTAAAAGGATGTTTCCTGTTCTTCCGCACACCCTGCGCAGATTTAAACTTTTCTGACCTTTATTTTGGCAAGGTGCTTTCTTAAGCCGCAATGTCTTGTGAGGATTCCAATTAGGTGCCCTATTGCAACTTTGCCTCTCTATAGTAGTTAGGGAGTTTTTTCTTGCTTGGGCCGGTCAAGAAGTCCTTGTCCTACCTGTAAGAGCAGCTTCGGACTAGCGCACGTAGGCCAAAACTGAATTGGATCCTCACATTTTAGTCATGCAAACGTGTAAATAGTTATTTATGGTACTAGTGGGTAAAGTAAGATATTGCCCATGAGAAAATTAATTTTTGAGAGGGCAATATCGGTTTACCCATGAGTGCCATACAAGGTTTTATCCAATAAATAGCTTAGGAATTCATATTTTTATTAAAAAGTTTAATGACATTTACAAGAAAATAATTTGACAAGTGACAGTTAAGTGGGTAAAATAAATAATTATCCACTCAATAAAGTAAAAGCCACGCGGGGGTTATTATTGAGTTTATCTATTTAAAATAAAGCTGGTAATTGTCTCATTATCTGTATGTATTGGATAAAAATATTTTTAACTCCGCTACAGGCCCATATATCACTATAAAAAAAGTGACTTCGAAAAGAAAAGATCATAAGCACTGCGGAAAGCATATTTGGGAATCTGAACTACTAAATAAACCAATTTTTCTTACAAAAAACAAATAATAATAAAATAAAATAAAAACTTTACAGTGTATTTTCTTAAATTTGTAATGTCGCACATAACAGTAATTAAACAGTCGAGATATCGACAGGGCCGTTCGGGTGTCGGTGAGTTAATGCAACTGCAATTGCCTCGATAATGCACCGCAGGCCTGCTCTGATTTACGACCCCAAGTACAGGACATCACTAATCAAGTCACCCTGTAAAAGAAACAATTGATTTATGCTGTTGATGACTAGATCACAGTTATCGATAGGTCATTTTCAAAGTGAAATATGTGTATAATGCTAATTTGGTAATTACGCCTAGACGCGTCTATAGAGGGATTTGTTTTTCATTAGTGCCTGTCATGATTTTAAAAAAATTCGAATGTAGACATAGGGGGGAAGGAGATGAAGGCGGGGAGGAGGGTAGGGATTCGAGAAGGGGAGGGAAACTAGCTCACTGATGCCTAAGTTGCATCGGTCAGGAATTGGTAGAGAATATTACTGGTTGAGAACATTTTTGATATTTTTGTGGGTGGTAAGGTATTCGTGATCGTAATCTAGAAAATTTAAAATGAGGGGGTTTAAGTGATCTAAGTTGTCTTGGATAAAAGACTCGCTGTATCGGATAATTTCCGTTTTTACGAAGGGCATGTCGAGATCTTTGTGAATTTGGGTGTTCCCCATGAACCAGGGGCATCGAGACATATTCTGAGTACCTTGTTTTGGAAGGCATATTAATTAAAATACAATAATAATTAAAATATTAAGTAACAATTTTTTTATTTTTTTTTTTAGTTTTTTTTTTTAATAATACCTATGCTGCTTATTAATAATTTAAAAAATACCACTGTACCCCCTGTACTGTTTTAAGTCACAAGAGGGTGTATAAAAAAATGATATTTTTGAAGTAAAATAGGTTGATATGCCAAAAAAGTTAATAAATAAAAAAAATACACTGAAAAAATTAAAAATTAAAAAAATTAAAGAACTTTCACTTTCGGGTTTAGACCGTGTTAATGGATTTTAACTTTCCGACGTTTCGTCTCTTACTACTAGAGACATCTTCAGGGATTAATCTGAAACTAAGTTTCGAATCAACTTGTGTCACTATTTATGACGAGTTGTGGTTATTCACCCGTGACGAGGTTTTTCCTATCAAAGACTTCCATATTGCAAGTAAGTGGTAACCAGTGTCCCGATTAATATTGTTAGGATGCTTGATGATTTCTATCGATTCCCGTATCTTCCTTGGCATTTTTCTGTTTTCTGTTAATCACGGGTGAATAACCACAACTCGTCATAAATAGTGACACAAGTTGATTCGAAACTTAGTTTCAGATTAATCCCTGAAGATGTCTCTAGTAGTAAGAGACGAAACGTCGGAAAGTGAAAATCCATTAACACGGTCTAAACCCGAAAGTGAAAGTTCTTTATATCTTAATGGCCGTGAAAGCTTAAAATCTAAAATATTAAAAAAATTGCTTGGTCCGGTGACCAATTTTAATTTTGGTCTTAAATGAAAGCTTATGGAATCAATTAATACTAGTATCCCGAAGTGCCATTTTTTTAGCTATTTCACAAATAAATCACACCTAGCTGCGCTAGAATAGTATTATACGGTAGTTTCGAATTTTCCAAAATCGCTAACAAACGTCCTAGAAAAAAATTTTTTGGATACAAAGGTGTTTCACGTTTTTTGTACACGATAACTCAAGAAGAATCCGATCGACTTGAAAATTTCAGGAAAAATCAAGTTCTATGAGGAAAAGATCCCTATTGTTTTTGAAAGTAATCCCCCCAAAAACAAAAAAGATCGAAAAAAGCTGAAAGGAAATTTCGAGTAACGTAACTTTTTCGATAAAAATTACAATTATATATAAAATACAATTTTTTCGTTTTTCGTAAAAAGAAAATATAAAAAAATAAAAAAAAGTTTTATTTAAAAAAAAAATTGTTTGAAAATTTTATTTTATTTTTAATTTTTTAATTTCTAAAAAAATAATAAAGTAAGTTACACTTACTATGTTCGGTATACTTTTTTGAATTACAGTGAATAAACTACGAATGCTGCTGACAAAAGCTACTTTCCATTCAACTAAGAATTAAGTTTGTAGTAATTTTGCCGTTCCTTCTAAATATCTAACTTAACCTAACATCCACGCTCACTTGAATTATTTATAAAATTGCGTCTGCGCCGTGCCACTAAAAATTTGACAACTCGTTAAAGCAGTTTGTTTTTTACATGCAAAATACATTCATCCATTTTGTTTTCATGTAAAATCAGAAATATTTAGAGTTCGTGAAGATAGGTATGGTAGCAATCAGCCCTTTCAACACTAAACCTTAGGTAAGATCAATTTCGAAGAAACTCTAACTTTAATCTCACCTCACTTTGAATGGTAAGACCAGGGACGATGTATAACATCGAGTCGGCAAAATTGTAAGGTCAGTCGGCAAATTTTGGGGGGCGATCCATTTTTTTTAGCCATCAACATTTTTGGCAGGGTAAATTTTTTTTTTTTAGTCGGCAAATTTTTTTCAGTCGGCAAATTTTACCTTCACACCCCACGACAAAAACCTCAGATTGTTCCTGGGTAAGACGTTTAAATCAAGTAATTACATGACTTCCGAGGGAGGATAATAGGCTATTATTATTAATAGCCACTAGATATGTCTTGTGCGTCTATTTAATATTTTTTTTTTTATTTTGCGACTTTTATAAGCTCACATTTACACGCATTTTGCGTGTTCTTATAGGCCCATAAGAGATCTCTACCTATTTTTCTTTTGGGTTGGCAACAGACAAAAGCCTATCGCTTGACGTTTTCCGTGCAACGTCGCTTTAAGTATAATTTTATAAAAAAAAATTGTTTAGGTTTTGTTTTACTATGTTAAAATTGTGCATTGATTACTTACAGTGAAAAACAGAAGAAACATGGCGAACACTGTAATGCCAATCCGAAATAAAAATCCCTAAATCAGTCATCAATTTAAATGTAAGTTTTTTTATTATTAGAGCAAAATTGAAAAAATTGTATAAAGCACTTGTTTCATGACACGTTTTTAGCGCACTAGTACTTAAGAAAACTCGCCGCAAGCGGCTTTTTATTTTTTCTGAACTTGTACTCTTACGCGCAAAACGTATGTTATGAAACTAGTACTTTAATATACTATAAATTTAACATTATAATATTTATATTCTTTAGACTTTTAGAAAAGGTAACAAGTATACTTGTTATACATACTTGTTATATACTTGTTATTTCTATAGAAATAAAGCAACTATTCTCCGTGTCTACACTCAGAGAAAAATCGTTGTAAAATCAAACAAAAGTCATATGATTTAAAAGAAAACTAATATGTTTTTGCTCCAAGAGTGTTTTTTGTTAATTCAAAAAGATATTTTTTAAATTTATAAGACATCGCAAAAATAAAAAAAAATATTGTAATTTGAAAAATGTTGCCTTTTAAATCATTTATAAACTTGTAAATGATTTGAAAAAAAAACTGGATATTTTAAAAAGAATTCCTTTAATATATTGATATTTTTTAACAATATAAAGGAAAATATTATAATTTTATTAAGAAAACATTAAAATAAGAAACTAAGGGGTAATACTTTTACTTTAAAGTGAAAAAAGTTTTGATGTAAAAATTATTTTTTTAAATTAATATTATTCATAACTAAAACGTAAAAAGTTTTTACTTTTAATATCTTAAAAGGCAATTTGTTTAAATTAAAATAATTTTTTATTGATTTTACAAGATGAGATTTTTCTGAGTGTAAAATAGAACGCTGTGAATAATGCCTAAAACGTATTGTGCTTCTCTCGTATAAGTGATTCCCCTCAGACGGAGTTATGCGAACCGCACCCAAATCGGTATGATAATCACTATTTAACACACTTTTGCAAATGAGTCACTGCAGTATATTTCAGGCACGGATACACGGAAAAAAATCAAATGTATATTGAAGGATAATTAAGTGGAATTCTAAATGTTTATTATGCTCTTGCGTATTCACATTTAAATTACAATATTTTAGTTTGGGGTTCTTCTGTGCATTTACTTAGAGTTTTTGTTTTGCAAAAGAGAATAGTAAGATTAATTTTTAATTTAAAATATAGAGAAAGCTGTCGAAATACTTTCAAATCTAATAATATGCTAACCGTTCCAAGTGTTTTTATTTTTAAATGTGTACTATTTGTTAGGAAAAATTTACAGTTATTTACAACTAATTCACAAATTCATAATTTTAATACTCGTTGTAGGGAAAATATAATGGTACCTAGTCATAATACAGCTAAATTTGAAAGATCTTACTATAATTGTTTGTCACTATACAATGCTTTACCATACGAAATTAAAAATATCGATAAAACTAATGTGTTTAAAAAAAAAGTTAAAAATATTCTAGTCAAAGGGTGTTTTTACACCTTGGATGAATTCCTTTCTTACAATTTTAATATGTGATCTTTTGCATCTTTTTTATAGTTATTCTGTGATATTTTTTTAATTTTTATATTTATTTATGTATAACTTACTATTATTGTATATTTTTATTGTATATATTTATGGGTGTATATATTTATGTGTGTGGTTTTTTTTTTAACTTTTACTTGCTATGTGTATATTAGATATATGTTTTTTTATTTTTTTTTCTCAGCTATGCTGTTTTGTTTTTTTTACATTCTTTTTATTTCTTAGGAAATTAAAAGGATTCTATTATACAATGTAGCAAGTATGTATAGTTCTACTTCATTTATGACGAGCCATATGTACAACTTGTATCTAATGTGGTTAATAAATTTCTTTATTCTTTATTCTTTATAATCATACACTTGTTCTAAGTATAATATTCTTTCCATGGGTATAACAAATATATGTAGCCATGTAGCCTTGTAGCCATGTAGCCATGTATACGTGTTTTTCCAAAAATAGTTATAGTCACTTTAAGTAATTTTGTATTAAAAAAAAAGAATAAGTTGTATTTAAGAAGAAGATACACTGTTAAAAAGTGAATAAATTCATTAGCGAAAAAGAAGCTATTATATAATCAAGTCTAAATACTTTTAAATAATGTTGATTTAAGTTCATTTGGACTCAAAGTCAGTGTATTAAGATTATAAATAAGTATACTATTCTCGCCGCGAGAATAACACCACATTTTCAAGAATTAATATTCTCAAGGTTATATTAAGAAGGCGTGTCTATTATGTATCATCCAGTCTGCATTTCGCCGGTAGTTCTTCTTCTGGTAAACAGATGTAGTACCTTTATAAGTACAACACATCGTTACCTAGATGGCATTTGTTCAACTCACCAGGGTATGCATCAAATAATTTGGTCTGACCTAGTTAGTTACACTTCTAAAACGGAGCTGTGCTGACAAGTCTTGGAAAGACAAAACAGTACTTCTTGTAAATTTCGTACATATTATGAGATTTACAGTAAAAGAAAACTTTTACTATTATAGTTAAGTTTCTTGTGAATAATAAAAAACGAGGAGTAATTATTATATGCACGTGAAGAATTTTTATACTTAATGCAATAATTTGCTAATCTACAAATAAGTATATGTTAGTAATATTCGGAACAAGATTACTAATCTACAAATAAGTATAAGTAATTCTAGGAACAAGATTGGTAATCTATAAATAAGTATATGCAATACTCGGAACAAGATTGTATCTAAAATTGTTTAAAGTATAGTTATATTCTTGATTTCAATACTACTTTTAAGTAAAAGTCTTGAACAAAATATGACTATTCTCAGCGTACAAGAATAAGATTTTCCTGAAAAGAATCAGAACTAGAGTTGCGGAATGGGGAAACTAGCATAGCGTTTTTTCTAGATTATTAATGTTAAATGTAGTTTAGCTTTTTTCCGTGTAATATGCAATTTTTAAGAAAATGCATAGTTTAATCACTTTGATTAAATTGGAAGTCAGGTCAAACGGCATAGAAAGAAAAAATAGAGCCCTTGGACATATTAAAGATAAAATGGTCTGATAGAGTAACATACGAATGCATATTGGAGAGAATCGGGAAAAAGGGTCTCTTTTGGAATGGGATAGTTAAGAAAAGGAATCAAATGATAGGTTACATACTAAGACATGAGAGCTTCCTTAAAGATACGTACGCAGGCCTAAAATCGAATACTGCTCACAAATAATAAACAATGTATGTACAATGTATGTATCAAGTTCTATGAGGGAAATCAATATCCATATTGTAATAAGTAAAAAGTAATACCTTTGGTAACAAAAAAGTTTTGTGGGGTTTAAATCAAAAAAAGCTGAAAGTAGATTCCGCGGATCCGATTAACGTAAATTTTTCAGAAAAAATTACTTTTGTTATAAGGATCAATTCTACCAATTTTGAAACTTATATAAATTTTTTTTATTTTTTTGGAATAAGAAAACTAAAAAAAGTTTTTTTTTTGAAAAAAAATTTTTCAAAATTTTTTTGCTTTCAAAAATTTTACGTTTTACAATAAAAAGATTTTATCTGCTATTTTTTTTTGTTTTTTTTTATTTATTTTATTTTTTGTCAAGTATTTGGAAAAATACAATATACCATTTACTGTGAATAGTATATAATGGAATGCGTAGCATTACATATCTTCACGGCTTATTATTTTTATAAGTTATGGTCTCATGTTCATAGAAAAGCATAAAATAAAATATGGCGGAAGTTAACCACTATGATCTTGACACCACAAGTTATAAACATATTGATAGCACCATTTAGTGCTCCCATTAAGCTCTTTTATTTAAAACTTTATATATCTAGCAGTTATTAAAATATTAAAAACTGTCATGATAAACCGTCCTGTATATTTACAATATATCCTATGGATTTAATCTTATTCAAAACACACCGATACGTTCCAACATATACACAGATACCTCATTTACGTGTTTATAACTAACTATTATTATTCATCTCGACTCTGGTGCGTATATATACGATCGGGATCCGCAATTAGATCAGCAAACAAGGGCTGGCCATTTATTAGAACGTGTCAATTATTTGCGAAATAATTCAATGCGATTCCGAATTAGCATGCTTTGATATGCTAATTATGGTAGCACATAGTTTGACAAATGAAGCGCGTGGGATTGATCCAATCGTAGCCTTCTGGATTCAGGTAATTGCCGGCATAGATAAATTTCCATGTGTCGATAATACCACGTCTGATTGAATGCCATCAACGCGTTAACAGATCCGGTAAGATTTTAAAACGGTATGTTGAATATTGACTAAGTAATCTATTTAAAAAGTCTTATCGGTGAAATATCTAAATATGCCAAACATGCGCTTTCCCGGGGTCCATCTGTTAATCGGTTGAAATCGCTGTATTTTGGGTTCTTTTTAAAGAATCGACCTGAATCTTTTACACTGATAGAAATGTTGTTGTAATATAGGCGCCAACCATATTTTGTAATATGTTATAACATAAACATGTTATACGATACAACAATTGTAGAATTAAGAGGTAAACAACATAAAACTGTAATAAATACAACAACAAATGTTATCTTATGTCATAGTTAGTAACTATACTATAGTACAATTTGTGGTTGGCGTATATATAACACTATGTTGTTGTATTAATAACGCGGGTGAACAAGGAACAAACGACAAGACAAAAATACTGACGCTAACAGAAATTATAGGTGACAGCAGCTAATTTGGGTCATCGCTTTCTGTTGTTTTTCTTTGCCTACTTTTTATTTTAACAGAGTCTTGGATTTGGTATAATCAATAGTTTTTTCTTCGAGCTGGCAACGTTAGTGCAACAAACTTATGGGTAAATCTAAAACTCAACTATTAAAAGGATTTACTTCAAAGATCTTTAAATTTAACGCAATATATCACATTTTAGGTTTAATTATGGTAGCACATAGTTTGAAAAATGAAGCGCGTGGAATTGATCCAATCGTAGTGTTCTGGATCCAGGTAATTTCCGGCATAGATAAATTTCCATGTGTCGATAATACCATGTTTAATTGAATGCCTTTAACGCGTTAACAGATCAGGTAAGATTTTAAAACGGTAAGGTGAATATTAACTAAGTTATCTATTTAAAAAGTCTTATGGGTCAAATATCTAAATATGCCAAACATGCGCTTTCTCGGCGTCCATCTGTTAATTGGTTGATATCGCTGTATTTTAGGTCATTTTTAAAGAATGGACCTGAATCTTTTACACTGATAGAAATGATGTTGTAATATAGGCGCCACCCGTATTTTTTAATATGTTATAACATAAACTTGTTATACGATACAACCACCAGTTGTAGAACTATGAGGTAAACAACATAAAACTGTAATATTTACAACAAAAAATGTTATCTTATGTCATAGTTAGTACTATACTATAGTACAATTTGTGGTTGACGTATATATAACACTATGTTGTTGTATTAATAATTAAGGAACAAACGATAAGACAAAAATACTGGCGCAAACTGAAATTATAAGTGACAGCAGCTAATTTGAGTCATCGCTTTCTGTTGTTTTATTTGCACACTTTTTATTTTAACAAAGTCTTGGATATGGTATAATCAATTGTTTTTTCTCCGAGCTGGCAACGTTGGTGCAACAACTTTATGGGTAAATCTAAGACTAAACTATTACAAGGATTTACTTCAAAAATCTTTAAATTTAACGCCATATATTACATTTTAGGTATTTAATTATGGTAGCACATAGTTTGACAAATGAAGCGCGTGAAATTGATCCAATCGTAGTCTTCTGGATTCAGGTAATATCCGGCATAGATAAATTTCCATGTATTGATAATACCACGTATGATTGAATGCCTTTAACGCGTTAACAGATCAGGTAAGATTTTAAAACGGTATGTTGAATATCAACTAAGTAATCTATTTAAAAAATATATGGGTTAAATATCTAAATATGCCAAACATGCGCTTTCTCGGGGTCCATCTGTTAATCGGTTGAAATCGCTGTATTTTAGTTTCTTTTTAAAAAATAGACCTGCATTTTTTACACTGATAGAAATGTTGTTGTAATATAGGCGCCACCCATATTTTGTAATATGTATTAACAAACAACCAGTTGTAGAATTAAGAGGTAAACAACATAAAACTGTAATAAATACAACAACAAATGTTATCTTGTGTCATAGTTAGTACTATACTATAATACAGTTTGTGGTTGGCGTGTATATAATACTATGTCGCTGTATTAATTACGCGGGTGGACAAGGAACAAAAGATAAGACAAAAATACTGACGCGAACTGAAATTATAAGTGACAGCAGCTAATTTGGGTCATCGCTTTCTGTTGTTTTTTTTTGCCTACTTTTTATTTTAACAGAGTCTTGGATATGGTATAATCAATTGTTTTTTCTTCGAGCTGGCAACGTTGGTGCAACAAACTTATGGGTAAATCTAAGACTAAACTATTACAAGGATTTACTTCAAAGATCTTTAAATTTAACGCAATATATCACATTTTAGGTTTAATTATGGTAGCACATAGTTTGACAAATGAAGCCCGTGGAATTGATCCAATCGTAGTCTTCTGGATTCAGGTAATTTCCGGCATAGTTAAATTTCCATGTGTCGATAATACCACGTCTGATTGAATGCCATCAACTCGTTAACAGATCAGGTAAGATTTTAAAATGGTATGTTGAATATCAACTAAGTAATCTATTTAAAAAGTCTTATCGGTCAAATATCTAAATATGCCAAACATGCGCTTTCTCGGGGCCCATTTCTTAATCGGTTGAAATCGCTGTATTTTAGGTTCTTTTTAAAGAATCGACCTGAATCCTTTACACTGATAGAAATGTTGTTGTAAGGCACCAACCATATTTTGTAACATGTTATAACATAAACATGTTATACGATAGAACAACCAGTTGTAGAATTAAGAGGCAAACAACATAAAACTGTAATAAATTCAACAACAAATGTTATCTTATGTCACAGTTAGTACTATACCATAGTACAATTTGTGGTTGGCGTATATATAACGCGGGTGGACAAGGAAAAAACGATAAAACAAAAATACTATATCCAAACCAATTTTACAAAAATACGGACCCGAACAGAAATTATAAGTGACAGCAGTTAATTTGGGTCATCAGTTTCTGTTGTGTTTTTTGCCTACTTTTTATTTTAACAGAGTCTTGGATATGGTATAATCAATTTTTTTTTTCGAGCTAGCAACGTTAGTGCTCCAAATTTATGGGTAAATCTAAGACTAAACTATTACAAGCATTTACTTCAAAAATCTTTAAATTTAACGCAACATTTTAGGTATTTTTTAATGGCATGTTGAATATGAACTGAGTTACTTGAAAAAGTCGTATGAGTTAAAGATAAACCAAAGATGAGCATTTTCGGGATCCAGTTCTTAAACAAATGAAATACATACACTGACAATAATTTCTTGGCCACCAAGCTCTCCTGACGTAACGCCACTAATTTTTTTTATGAAGAAGGGATAGTTTAGCAAACATAACCAACTGACCTAGTGGACTTAAAGACGGACATTACTAATGCTTGTGAGACTATTAATCCGGATATGGTATATGTAGCTTGCAGAAGAAATTTAATGTCACGATTTAAACAGTGCATAGTTGAAAGGTAGTCATTTCGAGCATTTTATGTCATATGGATGTAGTGAATGTTAGAATTTGGCCAATAACACAATTAAATTACATTTATTTTTCAAATATAGGTTTTTTTTTTCAATATTATATTTTTAATTTTTTGAAATTATTTTAATGGATATATCCGAAGCGGCTTATCCGATTTTAAAAATTAAAAATGAATTTTAATCAGAATAAAAATACCTTTTAAGTAATTCATTACGTGACTCATGATGCGGTTTGAGATTTTAAATTTGGGGTTGCTGGGGGTTAGGGGGTGAATTTTAGAACGTCACCGTTTACATAAATAGAAATCATACTTAAAATATCTGATTTTTAGATTTTTTATATCTCTTACAGTTTTCAAGATAATTACTGTAGGAAAGTTAATGGGACACCTTGTATAAATTAGGAGTTATAAGCCAATTTTTTGTGGTAACGCCGGTTAACCTGTACGTATCTCTTTCTCTGTTTAATTGATGAGTTAAAAAAAGATAGAAATACATATTCCCCTAACTTTGTTAGTAACCGCTGCTCCACAAAAAATCGGCTAATATGTAAGGAATATGTGTGCAAGTGGGAGGCCCGTTGCAGTCAAGCACGCCTTATAACGCTTTTGACGGAAAGAAGTCGGAGACTTTGTGACATGTGGAAAACTATAGTAAAAATTTAAAAGTTTTTTCTTTCTGCTACTCTATAAAAAACATTTCATAAAATATTATGATTAAGCATATTCTAATTTCCCTACAATTACATTTTCCTTTTAAATAAACCTCAAAAGGTCATCTTTTTAAATAGCTTACATAAAACTATTTTCAACGTCATCGTATTTTCAATCTTAAACTCTGTAAATTCCTGGAAAGTTATGAATGGATATAGAATTATGCACAGAACTCACCACAGGCCGCCTTTAACATATTAGAAGCAATTAGGCGAGCGACATAATTTTGTTACCCTATTAATTCTGATTGGTGAATAGTGATGTAGAACGAGTAAATCATAGTCAAACTACCACGTTAAGTCACATGATTGACCATTATACTAGGGCTAATTACTACTGTACTAATTAAGTTGACGTCCAAGCCAATTTATTATTAATACAATCTTGTTCATTAAAGGCAAATAAGAGTAGATTATATTTATGGAGGGATCATGAAAAAAATATATACACATATACCGTAGACCGAATATACAAGATAGTCAAGGCAATGTTAAATATTGGAAACCATCCCAGTAGGGTGACCCACCAAAATTTTAAATTGAAAAATTTGCAGGTCTCACCCTCCAAATTGGTTCAATGGGGTAAGACTATCATCCCTGATTTTTTTTCTGAATTTTTGAAAAATCTAGAGGTCACTCACAGCCATTTTTTAAAAAGATTTTCTTTATTTTTTATTTTTTTAAGGCCGAAGGATTTTTTATTATTTTTTTTTAACATGGCACAGTATAAAGGGATAGTAAATGGATAACCTCAAAAAAATCAGAATTTTTTCTTTTAAAACGGTAGAGCTGTGCTCTTTTAAAAAGTCCAAACGAAAATTCACTACATTGCTTCATTTTATTGTCTTAAAATATTGTCCGTGTAGCCCAATATGCCCCGACACAAAAAAATTTTTTATTGGATATACGGGATATCCAGAAAAAAATAATATATATATATATATATATATTTTTTAGGTATTTTGTAAGAGAAATTCGGGTTTTAGGCAATTTTATTTTATTTTTTTTTGTCTCTAGACAAATTCTGATATACACACACATAAAATTTGTGCTAATTTTTCTATTAAATGTATATATTTTAATTTTTTTTTTGACATTTGCATATTCAATAAAAAAAATTCTGCGGAAATATAAAAAACCTTGAAAATTAAAACTATATTGCCTAAAAACCGAATTTATCTCTTAAAAATGTTAAAAAAACATATATTATTTTTTTCTGGATACCCCGCATATCCAACAAAAAAAATTATGGTGGTTTTTATATACGGACATATTGGGCAACACGCATAATGTTTTGATACAATCAAAAAAAAATTTTGTGCCTGCCATTACGCCTAAATTGGAGCAATGTAGTGAATTTTCGAACTCCAAAGCTCCGCCATTTTGACAGAAAACATTCTAATTTTTTTCAGGTTATCCATTTACTATCTCATTATACCGTGACATGTTAAATAAAAAGTCTTCCGGCCTTTAAAAAAAAAATAAAAAATCTAAAAAACATATCTTTTTAAAAAATGGTTGTGAGCGACCTCTAGATTTTTTTCAAATATTCTGAAAAAATTCAGAGATGATACTTTTACTCCAATGAACAAATTTGGAGGGTGAGACCTCCAAATTTTTCACTTTAAAATTTTGGTGGGTCACCCTACCTTCCCAGGCATATCAATGGAGGTGTTAAACTTTGCTATTTAAAACAATAAAAATGAATGCGATCCCTGTATGGCGGTGACTGTTTATGATGCATTTTATTAACCCATTAAGGACTACCGTCTAAATATTCAAACAGATTTACAAATTTTTGTAAGGAGTATTTTAAAATGCAAGTAGTTTCCAATTTATTTATTTATGGCTTAGCATATGCAGAAATTATGGCTTTTTATTTATAGCTAGCGAATTGTTTAAATTTTACTAATAATCTCGTTTAACAAGCGAAAATGGCAAAAAAATTAAATATTTTTTTCATTACAGCTTTTTGGACTTTTTAATAATAGTAATATCTGATAAATGTTTCAATAATTTCATGGGTCAGTCCTTAATGGGTTAAACGATTTAAACTAAATTTTTGTTGTGTTTTTTTGGGATAGGATCGGTTTCCAGCATTTTACTTTATACCTCTTGTATATTTACTCTATGCAATGCCGTTACGAAAAAAAACCGTTACGAAAAAAACTGTTACGAAAAAAACCGTTTCGAAAAAAAACCGTTACGAAAAAAACCGTTACGAAAAAAACCGATACGAAAAAACCGTTAGGAAAAAGTTTCCCAAAATATGACGCTCGCACATTGTTATCACACAAAAACGTTTTATAAAAGTTGCATAGTGGTTGCGCTGAAAAGTCACAATGTACCCCTTTTTAAGAATTCTTCAGGATATCTGCAACCTCACGTGTTCACTGGGATTGTGATTTCTCAACGAAACTACCATGAACCTTTTATAAAATGTTTATCTACGATATCGAGTATGCATATATTATAAATCCCTATAGTAAAACTTAAAAAAACTTATAGTTTGCTAAGTGTAAAAGAAGTATTATACATAAAGTTTTGTAGAATTCCTGGCATGGCGAATATTCGTAATTCTTCAGCATTATATGTAGAAGTTTTGTCCGTACTTCTACTGTTCAAACGTGTTTATATTTGTATCCTACCAGCAATAGCATTTACTTTTTCAATAAGTATAGGTACTTAATTTATTAATTTTAATTAAGGCCTAAACGAGTCATGCTAATTTAGTGCACATCAATGGATTAGTAAATGGGAACCTCTATGCCTGCTATTGAGAATACACTAACCAAAGTTTTTATTGTGAGAATCTTGAATTTTTGGTAAGTAAGATGTAGTTTAACCCCTTCTTTCATAAATTAGGTTAAGTTGGTTGACATACAAAACTAATAAATTTAATACTCTTGGGATGCACATATTGTAAACCACTACAATGAAATTACAAAAAACTTACAAGTTGCGAAGTTTATTAGAAGTATTTATGTAAATATATATATATAAAAAGTGACGTCGTTACTATATATAGAATTCTTTATGCAAATATACATCCCTATAGTAAAACTTAAAAAAAAAAAACGTATAATTTGTGAAGTGTAAAAGAAGTATCATAATATATAAAAATTAAGTTTTGTAGAATTCCTGGCTTGGCGGACATTCGTAATTCTCCAGCTCGTTCTAAAGAATGAAACAAGAAGTCTTATAAGAAGTTGAGCTTTTTGATGCAACTTTGTGAGAACTTCTTATAGAAGTTTTGTGTTTACTGGGATATTTGTATTTGAAGACACCCTAGGCCTAGGGTCCTAGGGAAAAGCGCTTTCAACGGGTGAAGATAAAAAATTAAAATTAAACATTTTTTCGCACAGAACTTCCAGCTTCCTGGACTAAATGTTAATACCGGACTTGCTTTTCGGCAATAATTCTATGTTAAAAACTAAGTTTTTTAATCTTTTTTTTTCATTTGATGTTACCTTTTAGTGCAAAAGTTTGTTCAGAGTTCTTAGAACTTAATTAAATAACGCGAAATTTGAAAATTCAGTGAATAATAATTTGAATTTACCCTATTCAATTTAAAACCTGACGTACCCTCTATAATTGACTAAAATACCTTAATTAATCTTACAGTGACCACATATATATTATAACGTGTACGAAAAGTGACTTATTTCGCATGAGAGAATGTTTAGCAATATCGCGAATGTAAAAATATACTCTTCGAAAATTTATGTACACTATTTTACCTACGACTTCAAAAAAAAATTAGATTATTTTGAATAAATAAGTATTATTTTGTGTAAATAAAAATAATAGTGTATTACGCACCGAGTAAGCGAACCTAGTTTTTAGTGCACGAGAGTGCTTTTTTTATGAGGCGCAGCCGAGTAAAAAGAGCACTCGATGTGCACTGAAATGGTTTGCGTCGAGGTGCTCATACTATTTTTCCTACTACCTAACACCTAAAGATAAAAAAAAAATTATCTTAAAATTAGTTTGTCAATTTCAGGTTGTGTTTGACGTTTAGTAATTTTCTGAAGGCAGATATGTAAAATCAGCTGATCGTCACTTCCCAACCGTTGTCATAGGCAACGGGTGGGAAATATGCACTAACTACTAACTAGGTCGTAGAACATAGCTATTTTCCTAACAAGTGTGGAAAGAGCCTTTTTTCCGCATTAGATTACATTTGCTAAACGACGCGTAGCGGAGTTTAGGCAAGCAATCGAGTGCGGAAAAGTCTCTTTACGCATGCGTTAGGAACAATATTTTTTCTACGAGCGGAGTTAAAAATAAAATGTATGCTGTAATACTTAAATAAATTATATTTTTATATATTTTTCAAATAGAAAAACAACTAACTGAAGAAATTTAAACATTTTTATAATTTTATGAATGAAACAATAATAGTATAACTTGCAAAGAGTCTAAGTGCCATTGGCACTTAGCCCCTTTTATACTCTTCAATTATAGTTGGCATTATAAGTTACAGTTACAAAGGGTCTAAGTGCCAATGACACTTAGACTTTTTGCAAGTTATACTCTTCAATTATTGAAATTGTTTAATTTCTAAATTACGTTGTATTACTCTTGTTATATTTATTCATAAAATTTTAAAAATGTTTAAATTTCTTAACAGTTAATTGTTTTTCTATTTAAAAAAAATATAAAAATAATTATTATTGAAAAAAGTAACATTAATTATTATCAATTCTATTTTGGTTGAACATTAATGATAAATTTGTTGCAGTTTTGATTTTCATTTGCTATTTCTATTATTTCTTCAGGTAACATGTCATCTCCTTCTTTAATTAAAGTTCATCATTTTCTTTTATAAAAACTTCACAATTGTAATTGACAACACAATTGACATGAATAAACTAGCTTAGGACGCCATCATGTTTATCGTTCGCCATGGAAACAAGTGTCTTAGCCAACAAATTTACACGTATGTATATTCTACTTGATTTTTATAAAATAATTATGCGTGCGGAAAAGAACTTTTTTCCGTACTCATATGCGTGCGGAAAAGGACATCTTTCCGCACGCTCGTATAAAAACAAAATTATCATTATTAAAAATTGTTAGGTTAATGAATAGTATATTATGCACCGAGTACTTATTTTTTTACGAGGCGGAGCCGAAGTGCACTGAAAATGGTTTGCGTCGAGGTGCGTATACTATTGTTCCTACGACCTAACACCTAAACATCCAAAAAATGCAAAAATCGTCTAAAAATTAATTTGCCAATTTGAAGTTGTGTTTGACGTTTACTCAATCGTAAAATCAGCCGATGTTCACTTCCCGACCGATGTCATGGCAACGGGTGGAGAATGAGCACTATACAAGGTTATTCTTTTAAATGGTACACCCCCGTAACTTTTGAACGAAATGAGATATAAACTTTAAATTTGGAATATGTAAATCACAAAATAAAAATTATCATTTGCCATGTTATTCGATTTTTTATTCGGTAAGGTGGCTCTAGGGGGGCAATGTAAAACAATATTTCAAATAAAACTCTAGGTCTTGTGGTACTTCATGCTAAAGAGCTTAAAACTCTCTATTTAGTATTTTTTTAATATTTTTTTGAAGATTGTTTTTTTCTTCAAAGTTATTTAATTTTTATTATTTTGTGCACAAATATTAAATTTTTTGCATGTAAATGATAAATAATACTAGGCAACAAATCGCACCTTTTTTTTGCCCCGATCGGAAAGTAAATTTTTCTTACTAATTCGAGGGCGTAGAATCCGAATCAGATCATAGAAAAATTCCAGCATCTCACATTTTTGAGATATAAGTTCAGGAAATAATGACTTTTTTTTTAATTCTTAAAAAAAAGTAGGAGTAGGATTTTAAAAATTTTAGGGTATATTAAAAAAAATACGAAGAATTCAAAATTCCATATGAAAAGGACCTACTGTCACAGTAAAAACGCGAAAAAGAATAAAAAGCTTAAAATTAAAGCGCAGATTTTACTTAATTGCTCATTTGGTGCAAAACTATCAAATATTTATAAAATTTTCTACAAAAATATTCATACAAATATTTTTTTATTTTGCTTGGTTTGTTCGTAAAAAGTAAATAAATGAAAACGAAATAAAAATAAAGCACACAGTGTAAACTGTTTTGCCGAGCGCAAAAAATATATTTTCTTATCGATTTAAAAGCGCAGTTTATATCTCATCCCGTTCAATAGTTACTAACATTTATGACTTTCCTTTGTAAACTCAATAAACAAAAACGATACTTATTTTGTGAGAAATTAATAGGTACATACAAAATTTAAATCCATTTTTAAAACCTTCCTAAAAAGAGCAGAAACTTTGATATTTATATTAAAAAAACTTTTTTTTTTAGGAAAAACAACGTTTCAAAATTAGTTTCCTGAAACCCGATTTTTGAACTGTCATTTGCAGTTTATTTGTTTTAATAGAAAAACGAGTTTAGCACATCAATTAGTACAGTTTATAGAAACGCTAAAAAACAGTAAGAAAAACTATTTGGAGAAATTTCGCTTTCGAGGGTTTTGGCCATGAATTTAGAAAATTCCGCCTGTGTGGGGCCCTTTAAAATTTTTTAACAAATTTTAGATACCCTATATAAAAAATAAAACTTTTCTCAAAAAAAATGAACCGACTTCTGTTTCTAAAAAGTAAAAAATAAAAAATAAGTCGGTGCCAATTTCACAGCAAACAATTTAACAACATAAATAATTGTTAGTATTTAATTTAGGAAGTGGTGAAATTGGCACCGACTTATTTTTTATTTTTTTGGTTGGTATTAGAACCAAATTAAGCCAGTTTTAAGTGAAATTGCGTTAAAACGATTAGATTTATCTTGATTATCCGGCCCGGCATTATCCGAGCGTCAAATTAAAACGGCACCACCTCATGAATGTCCTCTTTAAGTAGCAAAAGGTTTCATCAAATTCCGTTCATCCGTTCCAAAGTTATTCGGGAACAAACATAAAAAAACCCCCTCCTTTTTTGGAAGTCGGTGTTACTCCAAATTCAAGAAATTTTACTATTTTAAAGAGAGAGTTTATTTACCAAAAGTGAATCTATGTAAGTATATTGAAAAACTTTTAAATTGGGTTTTCTCTTAATTATTTTCTATAGTAGTTCAACAAAATAAGTAAACATATATTAAGGCCTTCTTCAGTGCCTAAAACTTAATTAAATAAACCAAAACTTATATTGGATAATAATTTTAATTTAAATTATTCAATAGTGAACTGTCTCTGTCTTGGTTTAATTCAGAAAGTTGCATGTATACAAGTTTGGAAACTATTTAAACTTAGTTGTATTTGATTCCAAGTTTCTAACTTAAAATTTATCGGTAATATTCAATTCAATATTGTCAAACATTGTAAGAAGCAGAAAGATATTTGAATGTCTTCTAATATATTACTTAGGGGCTGTGCAACAATTATTTCACCGCTCAAGGTGGGGGAGGGCCATAGATCGAATGAATAAAAGTAACAGGGGCAAGGAGGTATCAGTTATACTACAAACTAAACAGGAATTTATTTTTTTTTAATTCCCCGAGAAAGGTCTTGTGTTATTAATTTTTTTTCACATTTCTCGACGGTTTGTTTGCCTGTTTGGGAAAATTTTTGATCACGATAATTCGAGAACGCTTTGAACTAAAGACTTCAACTTTAGATCGAAGTTCTCGGATGGGATTGTTTTTTTTTAGTAAAAATCGGGGTGTGGTAAGAAGGTCAGGGGGGTGTAAAAAAAATTTTTCAAAAAAAACATTCAATTTTTGAACTATTTTTCGTTTTGACAAACGAACATTTTTAATTTTTTTTAATTTTAAAAACATATAGGAACCTAAAAAATATCTAAATTGCGGTGGCATAATTGCTAAACAGACCTTTACCTACCTCATTTTATATACCAGCCCGGGACTCCTTTAAATAGTAATAACACATGTTTTTGAAGAAACAAATGAACTAATAAATTAGACAAAAATCATGTTTTTGTCTAGACTAGTACACAATAGTCTGTATATGGAATACTGGCGCACTATTTGATTTAAATAGCCCACCTTTTAGTTTTTACCTGTTGATGATTATTTTGGAGATTGAGACGAAGTCGAAATCTCCAATACTATCCGAAACCGGTAACGCACTTAATGGCCGTGATGCTTATTACGGTTTTTGCACGATCCAACAATATAAACATCAATAAGATTTATAAAAGTAAAATTAAAACGTAAAATTTATTTTATTGTAAAAATCAAGTCAGTACCTTTGATAAAATTTAATCCTAACAACGGGTTGCTAAGTAGAATAAACAATTCTAAATTCCTAATTTTGTTTAACGTTTGTCTTGTGTGCCAATTAATATCTTTGTAAAATAAACATTTTTTGTAAAAAATGCATCAAGATCACAATTGTGAGCTTTAAGGTGCGTGGAATATAAGATGTTTTGCAATTATACCCGAAAAATCCAAAGATCAGTATGAAAATAGTTGAAAAAATTTCAAAACATGGTGCAATGAAAAAAATATGTGAAAACATAGAAAAGTTACTGTTGGCTTATTAATAAATAGTTATCTTGTTCGAAAAAGAAACCTAAATAGTCCAATAGCATTTAAAAGTAATTTTTTCAATTGTAATTTTATATTTAACTTTAGTAAAATACACTGCCCAGTAAAAGAGCTTTCCCATTTTACACCTCCGCGCGTAAAATGGATTTTTTTATTATCAGATTCACTTTCAGCAACCATAAAAACCTTAATATACCAATTTTCACGAAAATTACCCTCTGCCCCTTTGGGGGTGAAGATAGAATTTGGTTATAATCAGATTCCCTTTCAACATACTCAAAAACCCCAATATACCAATTTTCACAAAAACTACTCCTCACCCCTCAGGGGGTGGATTTAGAATATTTTTATTATCAGATTCACTTTCAGCAACCTCAAAAACCCCAATACTCCAGTTTTCACGAAAACTACTCCCCACCCTTCAGGGGTGAAATGTGATAATAAAAATCAATTTTACGCGCGGAGGTGAAAAATGGGAAAGCTCTTTTACTGAGCAGTGTTTTATTATCACATTTTGTTTCAGCAACCTTGAAAACCCCTATATACCAACTTTCAGAAAATCACCACCCACCCCCTGGGGGTAGGGGTAGAGTTAGACCATTTTTATTATCAGATTCACTTCCAGCAACCTCAAAAACGTCAATATACCAATTTTTACAAAAATCACCCCCCATCCCTAAGGGGGTGGGTTTCAAAAAATATATTTCAAGATTCATTTTTATTAACCTCAAAAACCCCTATCTACAAATTTTCACGAAAATTTGGAAAACATTTCAAAATATTTACCCTCTCACCCCCTCGGGGGTGGAGTTAGAGAAATTTTATTATCAGATTCAATTTCAGCAACCTTAAAAACCTCTATATAGCAATTTTAAATTTTTTCTAAAAAAAATGTATTTTCCCCCATTTGCCCCCCTTGCCGCACGCCAATGTTCACCAAAAACAATCCCGGGCGAGAACTTTTGGTAACATACCTGTATGCCAAAATTCAAGTCTCTAGCTTAAAGAGTTCTTAAGTTATCGTGCTTACAAGATTTTCCCGGACAGACCGATTGACCGATCGACCGACAATTTTTTTTTTTGCTTGAAATTGATTTATATCGACATAAAACGTCATAAAACGCAAAAATTCGCAAAAAAAATTTAAAGCTTTAAAAATTAAAAATTAGATTATTATTTACTTACCGGCTCCCGATAAGTAATTTACTCACCGATCAGAAATTTGTAAACATAACCTACTGCTGTCATAATTAAGCTAGTAAACACCCGATCGTTCCAAAAAAAAATTTAAATCGTAAAAAAAGATTTCACTACAGATTTTTTTTTTAAGTTTTAAGGTAAATTGTAAAACGAAACAAATTAAAATTAAATCAAATTAGAAGACTATAATTTCCGTTGGCCGTCTTTCTGTCATTAAGGTTCAATGTGCGTTGGTTAGATATTTTAGCAAGCTAAAAGGGCTATTTACACTGTTAATAGCGTTTTTTCTGCAGCAAATAAAGTGAACAAAAAAGCTTTAATGCAAAACTTTTTACTTTGAAAACAGGATATTTATTGACTTGAATGTTTCGGTTTAAGCTTTTTTATGTTTAAGCTGTTTTATAAAAGGCGCAAGGGCAATATAATTTCGACCCTTGTAAACTCGTTTCTTGTTTCAAGGAAAAAACATAATTAAAAAGTATAAATCAGATCTTAAAAGGATGCTTTTAAATTTTAATTGAGTCAAATTACCAGATGCTTTGACAAGTTTTTACAGTTTGAATAAATAAATATAAGTAGAGCTTTAATTATTTTTTTTAATTTTCTTCCCAAAAAAGTGATTTTTCATTAATTTGCCTAAAATCTTTTAAATACAATTAATCGCTTTATAATTAAATAAATAATGGTCCACTAATAATTTTTTATTTTCAGGAAACAAAATAAATAACACTCCTGGTATTTTTTTGTCAAATACAATAAAAGATTTTTTTTACCAATTATGCAACCAAATCAAACTCTACAGAGCTACCATCTACCACCGATTTTTTAGAAAAATTAACAAATAAATAACCACCAACTTGGGGTTTCTGGGAAAATATTTGAACTGCTGCGTTTGTCCCCTGTCACTTTTGCCCTCTGTCTACCTTAACTATATTTTGTTTCTTTTCTTGTAAATAAAGGAGCATAGCGTTTTAACATCCATTTTAGGCTTTTTTTTCTAATTATAATAATAATTATGAAAAGAATACTGATTTCTCGGTTTTATTAAATAAAACCTTGAAATCAGTTTATTTTATTAATATCTCAAGATTTATTTGATAAAATAAATTAAAAGAATTTAAAATCTATTATACTTAACACACACAATTATTAGTTTGACTTTTAATTCACCAATGGGGGTTATTCTTTCGCACTTTTTTACTTGCAATGTTGTTATATCCTGAAATTTTCTATGTAGGAATTCATAATAAAAGGGGTTTAAAAACACTATGTTCCGGCCAATGTTAAGAGTTTAAATTCTGAGAAAGTAGGAATTTTTGTATAAATGTACAAAATCTTATAATTTTGCGCCTCTAGCCCATAAATCCCATACACTCAAAAAAATTCGTTGTGCAATGTGTGTATTGTATACAAAATGTTGTCATACTAACATACAGACCGTGTTGGTACATTTGGATCCCCACACAGCATGTAATTATAATTAATAATTATTAATACTATAACATTTGGTAAATTATATCATGGTTATAGTTTGGTATAGTTTATGTTGTAGTTGTTGTGTTATTTATTTAGTTTAAAATATGTTACAGTATTTAGTAAAATGACAATCAGTAAATAATACCAAAATTTTGATTAGTAATTAAGAATAAGAATAAGAATAAGAATTTATTGATGTACAAAAGCCACCTTACGGCGGATATACAAGTCAAAGAAAAAGATACAATTACTTATATTATAAATATTATAAATTATCCTCAAGATTATCGTTTAAAAATTCTTGTAACGAATAATAAGCTTTATTTGTTAAAAAGTCTTTAACTTTAATTTTAAATGTTTTTATACAGAGACATCTATACAGGCCCGGTAGTTTGTTATATATTTTTATGCCTACATAAGATATAGATTTTTCAAATTTAGCTTTTTTATGCAAAGGAATACATAACTCATCACGCCTTCGGGTAAAGTACCCATGGAAGTCTGAGTTTTTGTTAAATAAAAACTGATTTTCATGCATATATACCAGGCATCTATAGATGTAGATGCATGGCATTGTCAAAATTTTATATTTTTGAAAGGTGCTTTTACAAGTTTCTCTGAATTTGAGACTAAACATTCTTCTAATAATTCGTTTCTGAGCAATAAATACTCTATTCCAACTTACACTATTACCCCAGAGAATAACATTATAATTAATGTGGCTAAAAGCCAGGCTATAGTAAACATTTAAGATACCTTCCAGAGGTAGTACAGGTTTTAACTTTGTAATTGCATAAAACGCGCTACTTAACTTTTTGCATACCGAATTTACTTGTTCATCCCATTTAAAACCACAATCTAAATACACCCCCAAAAATTTGGTGGATTGTGTCGGCAAAATATTTTTTCCATTTATATTTATATTTATTATGGGATCCAAATTGATAATGTTATTAAAAAATAAACAAACCGTTTTATCCAAATTCAAAATGAGGTTATTGGCGTTGCACCAATCTGAAAAGGATTTTATAATTATTTTAATTTTTCTTATTAGGTCATCAGGAGTCTGCGCTGAAACCCCAAAGGAAGTATCGTCTGCAAACATAGCTATTATTTCGGCGATTACATGCTCTGGTATATCGTTGACATACAGAGAAAAGTAAAAAAAGGGTCGATTATTTTATGTGTAATTGTGTGTGGTTGCGATCTCATATTATTACTAATCAAAATTTTGGTATTATTTACCAGTTGTTAATTTTTCTGAATAGTGGAACATACTTTAAACTAGTATTAATAAACATATATTGCGTGGGGACTCAAATGTACCGGCATGCCGCGGCACGGTCTCTATGTTAGTATGACAACATTTTGTATACAATATACACATTGCAGTATTTAATATCACAAGTAAAGTATTAAATGCCAATGGTGGCGATATAAATGACAAATATGTATTTACAAGTGTACATTACTTTAAATAGAAATAGGACCAAATATTTAAAAAATTAAATTTTTTTATAAAATATTAACAATATTAATTAAAATCCGTTATTAAAATTAAATTAAATTAAATAGCTTTAATAAAGTAGATTTTAAACAATAATGCTAAAACTAAACGACCCAAATTAAATGAACAAATAAATCAAAATACATTGTTATATTGTTTAATGTAATAAGCGTGTTATACAGGGTGTTTTATAAATACAGGTACTAAATTTAAAAGGGTAAAATAAAAATTACATAAGAATAGTTCCTTAACCAATATTATGGCATATGCAAGATTACGTTGATGTAGTTTTTAGGAATCCAGAAATGTTATTAACAATCGTATTTGAGACGGGCCCTCAGAAGGGCCGTAGCTGCTTAGGGATAATAATAATCTTTAAATATTTTTTTTTATATTTTTTGGAGCAAAACACCCCTTAAATTTAATGCCTCTATTTATATAACACCCTGTATATGTTTATCCTTGACAACCTACTTTTAAAATTGAAAAAAAAAATACTATGTTCATAGAATATCCCCCAACAACTCCAGGAAATTACATTACATTTAGTCTATCGCCTTATTTATGCAGTTACCCCGTAAAGAGGAAACACCCTGTGATCAATGTTATAAAACAGTTAAATATACAATTTATAGAGCTACAATTCGCACAATTGGGTTTTCTCATAGGTAAAAACATTAAAAATCACAAAACTATCAGGTGTAAAATTTTCTTGAATTCTATGATAAATTAGTAAATTTAAGGGTCTATATCTCAAAAACTGTACATTTAATTAGACTAAAATTTTGGCCAAATACTATGGGTACTGGAGTTAATAAAATATATAATTTCTAGCAAATTTAGCCGGAAGGCAAAAATAGTGGTTTTTCTGCGGGGTTCAAAGAATAATAAATTATATTATTATTAAATTATATTTGTATGTTTGTATGCGACAGCCAGCCAAACTAGAAAAGTCCAAACTCCGCGATTTAAGATAAACAGGGTTCCAATAAATCCTCATCAAATTATATTCAAAAACTAAATACGTTTAAGTCTCGCTCAGACTTGACATTGAAGTGTCAACAATTTCGCCAAATTTCAATTATTAATTAACTGAAAAAGGCAAATCGGCAGTGAGAATCGAACTCACGCTAGTTGGCTAGTGGACTTGTCATGTACAGACGCGGTAGACCACTACACCAAACCTCCCATACGAAATTTTATTTTTAATATTAGCATTGTCATGTATAAATTTAATTCAGCTCAGCCCCTTAGGAGTCGACATTGGACTCATACCCATATGAGTTGTTTTTATTATTATTTTCCTTTTTTATTTGTTTCAAAAAAATGTATATTTAAATATTGACAATCGATTTTTTTCTCTAAATTTTAAAAATAAAAATGGAATATTGACGGGTCGTATATTGTCTCTAAAGGGAGCTATAGCTTATTAAGATTATATTTAAAAAATACTATCAGATCAAGTCGCACCCTGTTGCCAAATTTCAATTTAAACAAAAATTTGGGAATATTCTTTCAAATGACGTAGATAAGAAATTCGAGAGATTTCGATTAAAACTTGAAGAAAAATGTTTTTGCTGGCACCCTAGTATGTATCTATGTACAACAAAGACAAAACTAATTTGCATAAAATTTCAATATGTGTACACAAAAAGGTAAATAAATTACATTTAATGTTGTCCAGTAATTAATGGGCTACATTTAATGCAATCCTTTTAATTCATATTAAACATTTTTATAAATAAATCCTACATATATAAAAAAAAATAATAAAAAAAAAATAAAAACAGGCGCCTAAAAATTTAAAAAGATTGTGAAAGAGAGTGAAATAAAGTCAAAGGGAAAGGAAAAGAAAGAGGAGAAAAGGGAAAGAGACAGAAAGAGAAGGAAAGAGAGAAAGAAAAATAAAAATAAAGAAAGGTAGGGAAAGAGAAAGAAAGAGAAAGAAAGAAAAAGAAAGAGAAAGAAAGAGAAAGAAAGAGATATAAAAAAATATAAAGAGATATAAAGAGAAGGAAGGAGAACGAAAGAGAAAGAAAAAGAAAGGGAAAGAAAGAGAAAGAGAAAGAAAGAGAAGGAAAAAGAAGAAAAGAAAGAAAGAGAAAGAAAAAGAAAGGGAAAGAAAGAGAAAGAGAAAGAGAAAGAAAGAGAAAGAAAGTGAAAGAAAGAGAAAGAAAGGGAAAGAAAGAGAAAGAAAGAAAGAAAAAGAAAGGGAAAGAAAGAGAAAGAAAGAGAAAGAAAGGGAAAGAAAGAGAAAGAAAGAGAAAGAAAGAGAAAGAAAGAGAAAGAAAGAGAAAGAAAGAGAAAGAAAGAGAAAGAAAGAGAAAGAAAGAGAAAGAAAAGAGAAAGAAGAAAGAGAAAGAAAGAGAAAGAAAGAGAAAGAAAGAGAAAGAAAGAGAAAGAAAGAGAAAGAAAGAGAAAGAAAGAGAGAAAGAAAGAGAAAGAAAGAGAAA
>CAUEHQ010000155.1:0-13476 GCA_958510825.1 Brachypterus glaber | reverse complement strand
TATATATATATATATATATATATATATATATATATATATATATATATATATATATATATATATATATATATATATATATTTAAATACACCATTACATACATACAATACATTACCCCATCTGATTTTTCCGAAAACAATCCCAGCCTAGAACTCTGATTAAGCATGCTTAGCTTGCTAGCAAACTGTGATCATAATATAAAACGTTAAGAAGCTTAAAAAAAGCAATACAAGGGTGGAGATAGATTTTTTAAAATATTAAATTGTTTTCCCAAAACCCCTATGTGCGAATTTTTATCACTACCCTGCTGAAAATGACGGGTCTGGGCGGGTATAAATGGTGCATAAACCGGACTTGAGCATAAACACGACTGAGAGATAGAATTTTTTTTGACGGAAATCATATTTTTTGGATATAAAACGTCCAGGTTTTTGTAGGTTTTATTTATTTTAATTTATTTACTAAAAAATGCGATTTTTTATTTTTTTTTTGCAACATTTTATTAATATCATTTAAAATTAGTATAATTGACATAAAACAAACCAGTTTTCAAAAATTGTTTAATTTTTTTAAAGAAATTTTAACAAAATTTCCCATTTTTAAACCTATTTTAAAACCACAAAAATTTCTCCCAAAAAATAAAAAAATATTTGGTTAAATAGAGAATTTTATAAGCTTTAAAATGATATATCACACAAACCCCCTTTCTATTTTAAAAAAATATCCCCCCTTGCCCCCCTGTCACCATTGTGCCATATAAAATATGTACCAAAAAGTTATTTGGGTTATGTTATTTAGGTGTTTTTCAAGTTGATACCTTAATTCGTTTAAAACTTAATGGAGGGGGCGGACTTTAGACATGCACTGTATAATGTTAAAAGTTAATGGGTTCGGGGATCGACAAACAGGTCAGGGGAGCTCAACAAAGATTCCAGGGGACCTATTCTTCAAAACCGGGGAGTAGAACGACTGATAGAACGAGTCTGAGGTTCGTTCTACTCCCCGGTTTTGAAGAATTCGTCTCCAGGGGGCTTAAACCAAGGCTAGGGAGGCCTTGACAAGTACTATTTTAATCTAAAAATGAAACTCTTGGAATTCGACAAAAAAAAAACTAAAAAAAAAAATACATTTTTGTTTTCTTACATGACAGACATTTGAAAACTACTACATAATATTAAATTCCTTACTTTTCATTACACATTATACATCAGGTACACAAAAATGATTAAAAATAATATTAAAACCACCAGAAGTAAACAACACTGCCGAAATTTTATAGGTGTCACGTGGTTTTTGAGCGATCTGAGTAGACGAAATAATGTAAATACTGTAGAAGAGCATGCGCATTAATAAAAATAATGTAAATAATGTAGGTACTGTCGTAATGTCAATTAATGTCAGGTACTGTAGAATAATGTAAGTAATGTAACGTAATGTACGGTAATGTACAGTATTGTAAGTAATGTAAGGTAATGTCAATGTAATGTAAAGTACTGTCGATGAAAACGTACATGTATTGTAAAGGTGAAACGCCCCTCCTTTTGCCAAAAGTGAAATAGCTAAAGTGGTCTAACTAACAACACTCGTTATTTCCCAAACAAAACCAACTATGCATTAAATGCTGTAGTACTACCTTTATACTATGCTATAAAATTATTTTTGGGTGTGTCCAAGTATTACGTAACACTTTTTGGGGTATACCTAATAAGCCTATTTTTTTACAAAAAAAACGTTTTTTTTTGTAAAAACAGGCTCATTTAGTATAACCTAAAAAGTGTTACGTCATACTTGGACACATCCAAAAATAATTTTATAGTATAGTTTAAAGGTAGTACTACACTATTTCACGCATAATTGTTGCAATAGTTGGTTTTGTTTGGGAAATAACGAGTGTTGAAAACAATGTTAGTTAGACCACTTTAGCTTTTTCACTTTTGGCAAAAATAGCAATTTCTAAAGTTTATGTGTGAAATGGCTTCAAAATTACATTAAATTAATTATAATCTTATTTGGTGGGTCTTTTTATATATTATACTACGTTTCTTGTGCCTTTTTAGCTAAAATTATTCATGTGACCCTTATTTTTGTAAAAAATCAGGCTTATGTAGTATACCCCAAAAAGTGTTGCTTAATACTTGGATACACCCAAAAATAATTTTATTATATTATATAAAGCTCGCTTATATATATTTTTTGCAAATATTATTTATAAATAGGAAAATACATATTTAAAATACAATGAGTTAAACCGTTTTTAACAAATTTAAAAAATAAATTAATGTAGAGTTCCTAAATGTTATCGTTTAAATTAAGGGGTTTGGGCAGGTTTATAGACCTAAAATGCGTTTAAACTATAAATATACAATGTCTAGTATTGAAATATGGCCGTAACTCATTTTCGCCAAAAATGTTAGTTAGACCACTTTAGCTCCAGCTTCACCATATTGACTTTTTTTATGTAAACGTCGGTGAGAAGCAATTCAAAATTTTAATACGCATTTGCGAATTAAAACCGTTTAAAATTTTTTTATTTTTAATCTGTTTGAATCCGAATCATTTCGCAAATGCTAATTGAAAATGGCTTTTCAATTAGCAAAAACGGATTCAAACAGGTTCAAACGAATTAAATCAGTAACGTATTTGCAAGCAGTTGATAATTGAAAATGATATTCTCCATATGCGAATAGAAACGAATTAAAACATGTTACCCATTTGTAAATAGTATCTCATTAAAAATGATATTCGAATAGGCATTTGCAAATAGTATTTAATTGAAAATATTATTCCACATATGCGAATAGAAACGAATTAAAATATGTTACGCATTTGCAAATAGAAACGAATTAAAACATGATATTTCACATATACAAATTAAAATGAATTAAATTTAAATAGCAAATGCAAATTAAAAACAGTTTAACTAACTGAAAATAATTGAAATGGATTAATATTGATAATTTGCTGCAAATAGAAATAATTCAAACTAATTCAAACTAATTCAAACGCGTTAAAAATATTTAATTTTTTATCTGTTTGAATATGAAATTTTTTATAGGGTAGGTTAAAAATATCTTTTTAGGGTAACATTTAATGCTGAATCGGAATATGAATTCAGAATTTTAATACCGCTTGTCGATTTTAAGATATAAAGCGGTAAAAAAACTCAAAACTTTCAAAAAAAAAACAAAACTTTTTTAAGAGGTCTTTCTACCATAGGCGTAACGAGGAGGGGGCTTAGCCCAAATTTTTCTAAGCCCCTCCCAAATCAAACTATAAAAGTCTCACAGACAGACAAACTTAAAAATTACGCATATATTTTTAGGGGCTCAAGCCCCCCCAAAATTTGGACCTGGTTACCTGCTTTCTACCTTCAAATTTAAAAAATAATCTTTTTTGAATTAGAAAGAAAAAAGATATTGTGAAATTATAGGTATGTATACCTATAGGTATGTTTATTTATATTCAAAGACTACAAAAAAAAAATAGATTTTTAAAGTGCCATATTTGGTCATAATTTTTTTTTTGAAAAAACATCAAAAAACGGAGCACCTTTATTTCGGACGCCCCTGTTAAAGAAACTGCATGCAAATACCATTGGCTCATAGGCCTTATTAAGGATAGATTAAAGTAAAACCTCATTCCTGAGTTATTTAAAAAAATCAAATTTATGGAGCGCCTTCTGGAGGGGCGTTTTTGGACATATTTGTTTATAGAATTTTTTTTTCATATTTTTTTATGTAAAAGATGTGTAGTTATTTTAAAATCATCCCGTAGTTATCAAAATAAATTTGGACTTGATTTTTACGACGCTTTCATTCATCGTTTAAATGCGCGACCTATCACGGTTCACCTGGGCAATTTTAAATAAAAATTTCGTGGACCCCTACATTTTTTGGACTAAAACATAACTGTTGACATCAGAAATCAATTCCCATTTGAAAGAAAATCGTAAAAGATACACTTTTTTAGACAGATAAAAAAACGTTGTTTTGAGGTTTAAGGTGTGTCAAAAAATCGCGATTTTCAAAATCAAAAACGCTCTCTGGCTTAAAAGTTGCTCCTTAGTAAAAAACAGTGGCCACTCAAAAATGAGCCAAATCGATAAATTTTTAGAGGTAGCTCAAAGCACTCAAACTTAAAAAAAAATCGGTTGAGGAAATTTTGGAGGGTTTCTTTGGTATAATTTAGAAACAATACTAAATGTAAGAACTAAAACAATTATATCCCTCCTCCCCTTTAGTTAGAACATGAAAAAATCGCCAATTATTTGAAGATTTCGCGAAAATTTAATTTTTGCAAGTTTTTAAAAGTGCATAAAAAATAGTTTTAAATAAAAAATCTGCAAAATTATATATTAGTATATAAGCATATATACATGTTAACCTACATGACTATACAGAAAACATAATTTTTTCCTTAAGTTGAGTAAAAAAAATTAATATCGATTAGAAACCGGGTGGATTTTCTGTTTTTTGCTTAAAACTTTTTTCGGTGTGCTTTTTTTTTGATTTTTTGGTTGGAATACTTTTTTATGTAAAAATACACAAAAAAGTTTCTGTGGTTTAACATCGCAGGTTTAACCGTTTTAAAAATAAATGCATTTAAAAGTAAATTTTTACGCATGAAGAACCAAAAATTAAAAAATTAAAAAATATGAAGCAAAAAACAAATATTTTAGTAATGACTGGTTATTTAACATTAAAAACATAGAAAAAGTTTATATGCACCTTGGTCAAAAAATCATTCCTAAGGAAGTTATGTCCTTTTATATATGCCCATTTTCAATAAATTTTCGCAAAATCTTCAAATAATTGGCGATTTTTTTATGTTCTAACTTAAGGGAAGGGGAAATATAATTTTTTTAGTTTTCTCACAATTAGTATTGTTTCTAAATATTACCAAAGAAACCCTCCAAAATTTCCTTAATTTTATATACAATCACTTTTTATCCGAAAAACAGGTACCGATATTTGAGTGCTTTGAGTTACCTCTAAACATTAATGGATTTGGCTCATTTTTGAGTGGCCACAATTTTTTACTAAGGAGCAAGTTTTGAGCCAGAGAGCGTTTTCGATTTCGCAAATCGGAATTTTTCGACACACCCTATTACTCATAAAAACGTTTTTTTAACTTTCTAAAAAAGTGTATCTTTTAAGATTTTCTTTCAAATGGAAATTGATTTCTGATGTCCTCAGTTATGTTTTAGTCCAAAAAATGTAGTGGTCCACGAAATTTTTATTTAAAATCGCCCAGGTGAACCGTGTTATGCCACGAGGAGCGTCTAGACGGCTACATCCTATAAAATGTATTACTGGTTGCCTAAATGTAGGGACCACACAAACAGATTTAAATCTAGACAACGACGCGTCGTTATCTAATTTAGCGCGTCACTCGTTTTAGCGTGCGCGCGCGCCTTCGCCAAAACTGCAAATAAGAGCAAAATAAAAGTAAAAATATCAAAAACATGCAATAAGAATTTTTGATGAATATTGGGTATTTTTTCGAATATTTTGCAATAAGTTTTAAATATTGTAACGAGGGGTCTATTACTGCTGCATTCGACTTACAAAATTATCTGCATTAATAATGCAGACCCTTGCAGTACCTGCATTACTTGCATTAAATGTGCATTATCAACATTATCTGTAAATTACGTACATTATTTGCATTACTGTGCATTACATCTGCAGTACCTGCATTAACCTGCATTATTCTGCATTATCTGCATTATTTTATTATTTTGCATTAGCTTTGGTAAAAACCGTCAGGGGCAAAGCTTTTTTTGGAGGTGACGCCTTTTTTTTTTAGTCATCAGAAAGTTTGACGGGGACAAAATTGTTTTTTTATTAATGTTAGTCATCAAAAAGTTTGACGGGGACAAAATTGGTTTTTTTTGTTAGTGATCAAAAATTCTCGGTTATTTTTTTATCTGCAAGAATGTGTTCATTACTCTACATTATTTTGCATTATTCTGCATTAAAAATACCGTGCAGTTAGTAAATTTTTCGTAAAAATATCGTGAGATACGTGCATTTTTCATGCATTTTCTGCAGTAGGTGTACAAAAATTTCCCAGTGATAGATGATAGACCCCTCGCATTGTAACATAAAAACTTGAAATTTGGGATACATATTGAACCGATAATGAACAGATATAGGCATTAAAGGCATATTATCTTATAATTTTCATTTAGGTGTAACCTGAAAATATGAGAGCGATCATACTTATCTAAGGGTCCTAATTCGGACCCTAAAATTCGTAAATTACCCATAAATCGTAAAAAATCGTTGAAAATTTTCTGTAATTTTTGTATAAGTAAAAAATTTAAAGGACTTGTAATTTGATTTTAGATCATACAAAATTATGTGTTTAATGTCAAAATATGCTCGAAAGCAAAAAAAAATAAGATTGCAAAGCCTTTAAATTTTTCACTAATACAAAAATAACAGACAATTTTCAACGATTTTTACGATAACGAAATTTAGGGACCCAATTAGGACCCCTAGAAAAGTTTGATCATCCTCATTTTTGATATAAGGTCTACCCAAATGTGACGATTTGTGTAAATTTGGTCGATTGTAGTCTTATACAAAAGAAATCGTCGCATTTTGGACCGACATTTAATAACATTTTGGAACTTTTAAAATGTGGGGTGAAAAAGTGATTTTTTCTATTTTTTGAATAAGAAATTAATATTTTGCCATTTTCTTGTTAACGGTGAGAGATATTATTAAAATTCAAAAAATATAACTTAAAACTTAACTTTTACTAAAAAAAGTTGTTTTTATTTTTTTTTGTCAAAAAGAAGTTAAGCGCCAAAACTAGGCGGACAGATATTTTTTTGGTTACTATGCAAATTTTATTAAAGATACTTCACTGAAATCGTACCTGGACTCTATAAAATATTAGGGATGACATCAAAAGGTCCCTAGGGACCAGGTTTTAAGGGCTATGAACCCAAGCGCAAAAAAAAATCTTTGTGTATTGCATTACCCTATAAAAAGATATAAAGATATATTACTTTATTTTTTTTTAATTTTTAATACGAAAAAAAACCAATGATCTTGGTATTACCCACCCCGATAAAAACATCTACGCCTTTATATGAACCTCGCATTAAACTAACTAAAATAATCTCATGTTAAGGGGTACAAGGCAGAGCCGGAGCCATGGTGTTGGGGCGGAAACCTCCTTCCTTAGCCAAATCGAAAAAGTTGGTAAATTGAATTTATTTTATTACATCGGCACTTAGTGCTACTAAGAGTGCCGATGTATTGAAATCTTCGCCGAAAAGTCAAAATCTTTGACCACGTTTTTTTCACATTTCTCGACGTTTTAGACCGTTCTGAGTCGAAATTAGTAAAAAAAATTTTTGCTTCCGTCTGTCTGTCTGGGTGTAAACTCTCTAACTCCATTTCTACATTAGATATCGACTTGCGGTTTTTTGCATATTGTTTCTTATCGTATTCCAAAGAGCTGATTAGATTTTGGGGTAAACGATTGGGGGTAAGGGGGTAAAATAGGGTAAAACTCCTATTTTTAGCGTTTTTTGTTTATAATTAAGGCAATTATTATTGTATTTGGTTAATTTAGCACTTATATAAAAGATAATTTTAAATTGGTTAAAAAATGTTATAAACAACATTTTCCTAAAATGTATTGCTTTCGAGATATTGGCGTTTAAAGCAGTAAAAGGTTTTTTTAGAATATCTCACATATTTATAACCCGATTTCAAAAAATTATATTTTAAATAAAAACTCTTTTTAAAATCATAAAATATGTACAGTTGTAATGGTACTAATGCACTGGTTATTCAGCTGTCTTTAGTGGAACACGAGGTATAGCCAGTTTAGAAGCCGGATTTATAGAGCATTCGGCATAGTTATAGAAGTATAGTAGTTTCTTTCCAAAAATGTTATACCTATTTGTATTTTTAATGTTTTCTTTTAAGTTAGTTCTAGCAAAAAATCAAGTAATTGATTTGTTGTAATCTACAGCTTATTTTTTCTCAGATTTATTTATTATAATGTCATTTACTTATCCTTAAAAAGTGTTTGCGAAAAGTGTTTTGTGCGGTATTTGAAAGTTGAGCCGGATTACAATATAAGTATATATGTTCAACACACCGTAAGATTTTTTAATCCCTTGTCGGTTTCTATTATATCATCGGCCACCCGGAATGCATAATCAATTTTTTTATTTGCCTAAATTTCTTTAAAAGGGTACAATAACATGCGATATTTTTATAATAAGTAGGACACTATTAAAAATATATATTGGGAAAATTTTAAATTATTTTATATTCCTTATAATAAGTACAAAATCGCACAAAATGTTAAACTACTTTGTTGAGCGCGTACCTATATCTTCTAAACTATAAAAATAAAAAAATCTTTAATAGATAATATACCTTCTTTATAATTATTAATTGGGTTGAATTGTTTTAAAAATTTTAATGATTTATTCTTCAATAATAGTTTTATTTCTTGACTATTTAAAGGAAATTCGACTTTCCAAGTTATTTTATTTAATCAGGATTGTCATAAATAGTAAGAGGAACTTTTAACTTGAGGAATGATTTTAAAAAACATGTTAATTATGATTTAAAGATAACGATAAGATTTCCATATCAAAATACACTGTCCAGTAAAAGAGCTTTCCCATTTTTCACCTCCGCCCGTAAAATGGATTTTTTATTATCAGATTCACTTTCAGCAACAATAAAAACTTTAATATACCAATTTTTATGAAAACTACCCTCTGCCCATTTAGGGGTAAAGTTAGAATTTTTTTATAATCGGATTCACTTTCAACAACCTCAAAAACCCCAATGTAACAATTTTCACAAAAACTACCCCCCACTCCTCAGGGGGTGGATTTAGAAAAATGTTATTATCAGATTTTCTTTCAGCAACCTCAAAAACCCCAATACACCAGTTTTCACGAAAACTACCAGGGGGTGAAATTAGAAAAAAAATATTATCAGATTCATATTGTGGACCCCTGCATTTCTGCTTGGTTTTCAATGCTGGAGTTTTCAATAAAATATATATATTAAATTGAAAGTTTTTGCCCGATTTGTATATTTAGCTTTTTGATTTTTGGGGAATAGGGCTTTGGATATGACTAAAATTGTTATCTAATTTGCTGTGACGTTTCGACTATGGATTTTCGTCGTTTTCGAACCTTTATTGGAAATAAAAAAGTATATATAAGTATAAAAAAAATACAATTGTTTAAACATTTAACTTAACCTTAAAATAAATAATAATAAAATACAGAGAAGAACTTACAGAGAATTAAAGCCAAAGATTAGTCATTGTTTACTGTTATAGACGGTGTCCCACGGTAGACAAATCAGTCAAACTGTGGCGTTATTAACAAAGATATCAACATAAAACTTTTACCAGTCAATATGGACCTAATTATCTTCATTTGACCCAAAACAAAAGTTTTCTACTCTTTTTTGGTTTTGAGCTAGAGCTCCACACATGCAGTTTTAAAAGCATAACAATACTTTCAAATGCCAAAATTAAAAAAAGTAACAATTTTTCTTTATCATATGATAGTTTTTTTCACTAAAAACAATATTTTTCGATTTAAATTCTTAATTTTATAAAACCTTAAAAAAGGGCAATTGAATAATGGAATGACCCCGCTATGGCAAAAGAGTAGGATGCCTTGAAATTAAATTTTTTAAATAAGTCGTATATGATGACAATAAATGTCAAATTTGATTTTACATTATAATCAAAAAATTAACAAAGCAAGATTTTTATAAAATCAAGTTTTGAATGCCAAAATGATAACTTTAGAAGTAAAGAAAGAAATTATTTTAACTTATGGAGAATGTGCTCGAAATTTAAGAGAAACAACGAGAAGAATAGTAGAAAAGTTCCCCGATGATAGTATTAGTTACTTTAGCGTACGAAGAATTGTTAATTTATTTTTGGATACTGGAGGAGGGACATAAAAAAAGTTTGCGAAAGTCCAGTAACCAAAGATCCTGAAACTATAACTATAATTCAAGAAGCAGTTATCAATGATCCCCACACGTCTACAAGAATAATCGCAAGGGAACATCATTTATCACGCACATCAGTTAGTAGGGTTATTAAAAATTCTAAATTACATCCGTATAAATTATGTCTTAATCAAGAGTTACATGGGACGGATTTTGAAAATAGGGTTCGATTTTGTGATGAACTTTTGGAATTAACAGGGGATGACGAGGACTTTTCTACCAAAATTTTGTTTAGTGACGAATCTACATTTAAAAGCAATGGAGTTGTCAACAGGCATAACATGCATTATTGGTCTGTTGAAAATCCGCATTGGGTTAGGTATGTTGACAACCGGCGGATTTGGTCTTTAAATGTTTGGGGAGGGGTACTGGGGGATTCGGTTATTGGACCTTACTTTTTTAATGGGCATCTAAATGGGAATATGTACCTAAATTTTTTGCGTGATGAATTACCGGAACTTTTAGAAGACGTACCACTAAATTTGCGAAATGACATAATTTTTATGCAGGATGGGGCTCCTGCTCATTTTTTTCATGAGGTGAGGACTTTTTTGGATGAGACTTATAATACATGGATAGGTCGTGGTGGTCAAATTGCCTGGCCAGCAAGATCACCCGATTTAACGCCGTGTGATTTTTTTTTGTGGGGATTTGTAAAGGACAGGGTTTACCGACAAGCTCCCACCACTCCTGAAAATATGCGTCAAAGAATCGTTGAAGCATTTAACGAAATAACACCGGTAATGCTTCAACGAGTCAGACATAATTTTGAAAGTAGGCTTTTTATGTGTATTCAGGAGGATGGGAGAACTTTTGAACATTTACGAAACGACTATGACTAACTACTTTACAAAAAGACAGATAGATACACAGACAGACTCAGACATCTAAACAAAATTAAATTGCTTTATCGTGTTAAAAATGGGGGCTTCTTATGTAGACGATGTGGGGAAGAGGATCAATGCAGATACATATTAACTTGCTGCTTGATTTGAATCCATTTAAATCGTGGAAGACTCGCAAAGAATTAGAATTATTTGCTAATAATAGATTTTGTGAAATGGCATTTATATTCCCATGATTCTCTGAAGTTAGATGCGTAATTTTGACCTTTTTTCATCAGAACTGGAGTGATTTGGGAACACCTAAGGACTAACATGGATTTATTTGAAATATTGTACAAAACAATTCTAATAACACTGAAAATATTCTAGAAAGGCGTAATATTTTGTAGATGTATGGAATTTGACACAATGATGAGTTAATTAATTCAAATATCATAAATATATAATATTTGAAATAGGGTCGGAAATTTTAACAGGTGATTCTACATGATAAAATATGACAAAAAGTTCCTATAAACATATGTCTAAAAATGCGTCATAAGGGAGCTACGCCCCTTTGAAATTGGCTAAAAAAATCGGTTTTTATTTAATAACTCAGGAACCCTTTGAGATATATTAACGAGGTTTTGCACGTGAATTAATCCTAATAAGGCCCATCTTTGTATGTCATTTTCACGACTTATTTAAACCAGGGGTGTGCGAAACGGGGGGGCCTTATCAGTTTTTTGTCCCAAACTTTTTTCTGTGTAACTTTTTTGCAATTTTATTTTTGAAATATGATTCCTCAGGTCAAAATACATAAAAAAGGTACTCTTGTTGTAATACTGTAGGATTAACCGTTTTCGAGAAAACTTCATTTGAACGTGAAATTTCACGGTTCGAGGCCGAAAAATTAAATACTAAAATGTCGAAAACCAAAATTTTAATGATGCAATGTTATTCTACATCAAAAACTAAGAAAAAAAGTTTCCATACATGTAGGTCGAAAAAACGCTTTTAAAGCTACCATAGCCCTTTAAAAATGGTGCATATTTAGGAGACCATAACTCCATCAGGATTGATTTTTGGAAGTACCTGTATATGAGGTTTTTTTCTTAGTTTTTAATGTACATTCGCCCTGCATCATTAAAATTTTGGTTTTCAACATTTTAGTATTTAATTTTTCGTCCTCGAACCGTGGAATTTCACCTTCAAATGAATTTTTCTCGAAAACGGTTAATCCTACAGTATTACAACAAGAGTACCTTTTTTATGTATTTTAACCTGAGGAATCATATTTCAAAAATAAAATTGCAAAAAAGTTACACAGGAAAAAGTTTGGGACAAAAAACTGATAAGGCCCCCCACTTTCGCACACCCCTGGTTGAAATAAGTACATGAAAATAACACATAAAAACGGGCCTTGGTAGGATTAGTTGACGTGCAAAACCTCGTTGATATATCTCAAAGGGTTCCTGAGTTATTAAATAAAAACCGATTTTTTTAGCCACTTTCAAAGGGGCGTAGCTAGCTTATGACGCATTTTTAGACATATGTTTATAGGAACTTTTTGTCATATTTTATGATATAGAATCATCTGTTAAAATTTCCGAACCTATTTCAAATACACCGTGTATATATATATATAATATGTCTTGCGTTTCGCATATTAATAAATAATATTAATAATAACAATCAATTTGATATTTTAACTTATGAGAATTATTCTTAGTATCATTTAACTTTTAATTCCAACCAAAATGTACGTAATTAATTACATACCAATAAATTAATTGACTAAATTGCCCATAATATGACAGTTTTTTCCTTTGTTCTTCTGTATTTGGTCTAATTTTGGTCTGGTTTGGTTCAAAAAAACAAAACAAACGACTAAGAACAAAAGCAAAAATTTTAAAACACTAGTAACAGTGCACTATTATTTTTTACAAAAATCCAAAAAGGCTTAAGCGCTGCCGCGGCGAAATTTTTTCTATTGCCCATTTGGAACGAGATCTACTTATTTGCTCATTTTGACGCCTTATCGATCTGGGGGAGTATAAATAAATAAGCTGTTTATTAAAAACTTCTGTCGCCGGGCCCCCTTCGAGCCCGGGCCCCGGGTAATCTGTACCCCCTGCACCCCCTGAATCCGGCCCTGCTAATATGAACCAGCTGCAACTTCATGCAACTGCGAGGGAAGGGGGTTCTTTACAAGCTAATTAATTATGTTTTTTAAAATCTCATAATTATAAAACATGTTTTATCATAAGTTGTCCAATAGGTTTTATAATAACTTGCTTTACCAATACTTTCATTATGATATAGACTTGACTTTGTAAAAAAACTGCTAAGATTAATCTAAGATTAATCCAACCATACCAATTAAAAAATTTGATTGAGCGCAAAAAATCAAAATTTATTAGTAATTAAGTAATACACTCTGTAGTATAAAATACCCTAGTCCACAAGGTCCTTACTAAGTCTAAGTAAAAATCTAATTTTTAACATTAGATTTGACATTTATTTTTATCCTGAACGTCATATTTGCAAACGTTTATTTTCATAGCATCCTCTCTTTTACATTAGCGGGGTCATTCCATAATGAACTAACCCTTACTTATCATTTTTT
>CAUEHQ010000154.1:0-17683 GCA_958510825.1 Brachypterus glaber | reverse complement strand
TAAATTACGTTGCAACCTTGCCGTAAGAAGTTTTTTTTAAAAAGTTATTTTAAAGTTTTTTGAAGTATTTTATTGAATTACAAATTTATTAAATAATGTTAATAGTTTACAATATAATTACAGATTGATTGAAAGAAAGTAAAAAGCTACATAGGTAAACTATGCTGACAAAACAATATACATTTTATTATATAAACAATAAGTTGCTGAGTAGCATGACTCCGGTCATGTAACTCCTCCCTCCTCAAAATGAAGCATCCCCTGGGAGGTTGAAGTTCTGTCCGGGGGGAGTGGTTGGAGTTCCTCTTCCTGTGGAATGGGTTCTCTCTTTCTCTCCTGGATTCGGCTTCTGATGAATTTCAGTCCAAAATATGTTAACGCCATGACGATTACCACGTAGAGGGAAATGGTCATGATGCTTGGGTGAAAATGTCTTGTTGATTTTTCTCCATTGGTATAACTGCATTTTCCGAAATTTCGTTTAATTTCAGCGTTTTTAGGTTTATTTTTAAATTTTGTATTTGTCGGTCCTCTATGGCAAGGTTTAAATTATTTACGAGGCAGGCTTTCCAGATGATTTTTCTTCGAAAAATAGCTTGTTTTGTTTGAAAATAATTTCGCAGTTTTCTTCTTTTATGAGGTAAATTCCTTGAAGTGACTTAGTTTCGCTTTCTTCGTTGCATTTAATGTGGAGTTTTTCTTCGTTGGGAAATACTCCGAGAAACTGGTTAATTTCCGGGATGACTTCCATATGGTTTTCGGTAATATCAAGTTTTATATACGAGCATGAGTGTGAGTTTTCCTGTAGGATAATATTCTTCTCACAAGTCACATCCTGACTTGCTTGCAAATAGTTTGCGCATTGAAACCTTTTGCCCTTTTTACAAATGTCATTCAATGGTACAAATCCATTTTCTTTTGACTTTAATAAATATTTAGTTTTTGGAATTATCGTCACAAACTCTGATTTGAACAGGGTAGGGATGGGTGTGAGGCGGTATAATTCAAAATCTGTTTCGTAATTTATTGGGAGGGATAGAAAATATGTTATTCTTGTAGGCTCAATTTGACAGTTAATTTGAATAAGGTTTTCAAGTTCTAAAATGTTTTCGTATTTTAACTCCACTGGGAGTTGGTTTTTATAGTGTTCGGCGATTTTTCTAATTTCGAGGAATAATTCATCTGTTTTTATTATGCTAGGGTGCATTGTTTTCAACTTACAAAATGTTATCGAGTTTTCGATATCCGTTAGAATATTTAAAATTGTATTATATATAATTAAAATTTGGTTATGGAGGTCTTGTGCAAACAACATAAAAATTTGGCTCTGAACTTTTTCGTTCATGAAGTTATTTAATTGTAAAATTTTATTTTTTAAAATATTTTCATTATGCTGTATTTCTTGTAGAGTATCATTAAAATTTTGTATTAGTTTTTGATTAATAGAGTATTGTTGATTTAATTGCGACTGAAAGTTATCGTTTTTCTTGCGAATGTCGGTTAAAATTTTGTATATTTTTTCACCGTCATTTGCATCTAAATTACCTGTAATGCCCTTAATTATGGTTCCAAAACCATTAATAAGTCCCGTTTGTTTCTTGTGAAACTTTCATTATACCCTAAATTAATATGATTAATTTTTTCATAAATTTTTCCCTGTGTATAGTTAATAATTTTCTTATAATTATCTAATTCTCTACTATAAAAAGTTTTGTTAATCTTAAGTAAATCTAGCCTATTATATTCTAAGTTAAGTTTTTCGAATTGGTCGAAAAGTGGTTGTAATTCGTAGTAGTGGACAAAAGTATGGTCCGTGCGCTGCAATTTTGCAGGGCCCAAATTTATAGGAAGGATACCAAGGTTTGTTGTTATGTTGCGGATGTCCGCTGCTCGTCCGCATGTGAGCAACCTGGAATAGATAAATCTTGTTGAGTTTTTGAGTTACTGTTTTTTCTAGGGCGTTTTATATTCGAAAGGTGGATTTTATCTATGGTATTAAAATGGGTTGGGTCAATTTTTGCGGTTTTTAATTTCCAGTTTATATTTTTGATTTTTTCTTTTTTGAATTTATTTTTGGTTTTTGACTGTTTTTGTTTATTTTTAACGAATACTTTTTCGGGTATACTTTTGGGAATTTCTTCACGTTTTTCATTTAATTTGTTAATAATTTTTTCTTTCGTCTTTTGTGCGTCTTTGTTTATTTTTTGATATAAAATTTTGGTTTTTTCTTTATGGTTAAATATATAGTTATTCATTAATTGTTTGTTCAATTCTAAGTTAAAGGGTGAATCTGTGCCTAAGTGTCCTGTGATTATTTCTGAAGGTTTTAATTTTGTAGTGCTATGTATTGTATTATTATAGGCCAATATTGCATAATTTATTTTTATCTCAATTGGCTCGCTCTTAAAAATATCTTGGTTATTAAGTAACCTTATGTGCTCGATTAGGGTGGAGTGAAATCTTTCTACTGGAGAATTTGAATCGGGGTGTTGCGAGCTTATGAAGTGGATTTTGATTTTATGGAGTTCTAGTAACTCTTTTAACACACCGCTGTTAAACTCACCACCATTATCCGATACGATTTGTTCGGGGATGGAATGGTGCGTAAAATATTTTATGAGATTATTTACTACTTCTATGCTTGAAGCAGCACTTAGTTTATACGCTTGACTATATTTTGAGAAAGTGTCAATTATTGTAAGAAATTTAGATTTTTCTAGGGTGATACTGTCCATGTGTAAAATTTGGAATGGTCTAGTCGCTGTCGGTGTCAAGTTAAATTTTAATTTTAGGGGGTTTCTGTCGTATTTCGTAAGTTGGCAAATTTCACAGTTATTTATGTACGTTTGAATCACACGACGTTGATTCGGAAAATAGTACGACTCTTTTATACGTTTTTCGGTTTCTTCGATTCCCCGGTGGTTCGTTTTTCCCTCGTGAAAATTTTTTATAATTTCTTTTATTTCTACCTCCCCTATTACGTCTGTAAGGTATTTTGTACACCTAATTAAATTTATTTGTCCATTTTTAAAATATGTTTGTAATACAGCACAAAATTGTTCATAGATTGGATCCTCGAAAAATACATAATACTTAATTTTTGGGGCGATATATTCTTTCATAATTTTTATTACATCTTGTTCAAAATTATTTTTTGACAATTGAACAAGCATTCTTTGTTTTGATTTATAGAGGATAACGATTGAGGGGGTTGCAGGGGCAAATTCTACTAGTGAAAGAATAATTTGGTTTTTGCCATAATTGACTGGACAAGTTACTATTGGGACACCAATAATTGGGTTTTCCGCGTTAGAGTGTACTGTATTAAGATCGGTTTCTGTAGGTTGTTCCGCTTGCTTAATATTTTCTTCCCGCTCTAAGTCGTCAAGGTCCCCTGTTTCAACAATTATAGACATATTGTCTGAGTCTTTATTCGCGGAAAAGCTTTCGTTAAACTTTTGCATATAATCTAATAAGGGTTCATTAATATTGTCTGTAATGTCAGGTTCGTCATTTGTCAACTCTTCGCAGAATTCTTCTATAAAGCTGGAAATAGCACTTTTATTATTTTCGTGATTAGTGACGTTAATTTCAACTTTTTGGGGTGGGTCAATATTGTAAATAAGTATTTTAATTTTAGAGTTTTGAAATATAATTTTAATTAAATTAAGTATGATATCCCATTTTAGGTTATCTAGGCCGGATCCAATTTTTGGCATAGCTACAGTAAAATCTTGTAGCTCTAAACATAATCTTTTGAGGCTTATCAAGGCGGAAATTATAGTAGTGTAGGTGGGTTTGTCCCTAAATATCTTTTTGGTAATTAAATAATAAATATTTCTTGTAGGAAGTTTTAAATATGCAACTTCACCTACAGGTTTGTTTTGTGCTTTTAGTGTGTTTACGCAATTAAATTTTTCCCTGAAATTACGGGCGATTCCTTTTTTCATGCTAAAACACTGGGAGACGCAATGAGCAAGAGATATATTCTCGTCACAATTAAATAGATCATTGTCGATTATTTTTACATTATTATTAATTATATTAAGGTTATTATAAATTATTTGACGAAGAGTTTCATTTTTATAAACGGCGTCTGAAAGTTCATTTAAATTTATTTCGTACGTGGGAATAGATTCGCATATATTGTCATCGTAATCTGATACTTCCTTATCTTTGAAACTCGTACGTGACTTTATGTTATTTTGTAGAGGTGAATTACTTATAGTATTTTTATTGTAATTATTACTTAAAACTTGGGCATAAGTTAAGTCAGTGGCGTTACCGATTTTTTTTATTTGGGGGGGTTCGTTTGTGGGGTTTTGTAGTTGGTCGGGATTTTTGGGAATATCGGTTTCTGGGTTTATTACGATGCGTGACAAGGCATCTGCGTTACTATTAAGGACACCTTTTTTATAAATAATTTCATAATCATATTCTTCTAAGTACAACCGCCACCTACATAATTTGGAATTAGGTTCTTTAAGGAAGAACAACCACTGCAAGGGTTTATGGTCAGATACTATTGTAAATTTTCGGCCATAAAGGTAGGGCCTAAAGTATTTAACAGCCCAAACGATTGCTAGGAGTTCCCTTTCGATAGTACTTAGATTACATTCTGATTCGTTAAGGGTGCGACTTGCGTAAGCTACTGGCAAATCAGAGCCTATTTTCCCTTGTGACAACACCGAGCCTAAAGCAAAACTAGAAGAGTCGCAAGTTAGAATGAAGGGTTGATTAAAATCTGGATACTGCAGTATGGGTTGGTTAATCAACAAATTTTTACAATGGTTAAAACATTTTACATACTCGGGGTCCTTAATATTAATTTTATGATTCTTTTTCAGACAGATAGTCATAGGTTTAGTTATTTTCGCAAAATCTTTTATGAATTTGCGGTAATAACCCAATAGTCCCAAAAAAGCCTTAATTTGTCGTGTAGTTTTAGGAATAGGATAGTTTTGAACAGCTTTAATTTTTTCAGGATTCGGTTTTACGCCCTGGGGTGTCACTATATGACCTAAAAACGCTACTTCTTTTTGCAAAAATTCGCATTTATCGACTTGTAATTTAAGATTAGCAGATCGCAATCTATCAAAAATCTCTTTGAGATTGTTTATATGTTCTTGTAAACTTGTACTAAAACAAATGATATCATCAAGAAATACGCAGCATTTTTTATTTAATATACCCCTTAACAGGTTGTCCATGACCCTCTGGAATGTGGCTGGGGCCGTTTTAAGGCCAAAGGGCATGCGCAGGAATTCATAGTGACCATTTTCTGTGCTGAAAGCAGTTTTTTGAATATCCTCCCTAGCCATTTCCAGCTGGTGATAACCACTGGCTAAATCCATTGTACTAAAGTATAAACAACGTCCCAACTTGTCCAATAAGTCCGTAATGTTCGGCAATGGGTATCGGTCATCAATAGTTTTTTCATTTAATTTACGATAGTCAACTACTATGCGCCATTTGCGTTCAGCAAAAGGGGCACTTTTCTTGGGGACCACCCAAATTGGCGAACTCCACGGGCTATAAGAGGGTCTTATGATTTTTTGTTGTAACATTTTTTTAATTTGTTTATCTACCTCTTGCTTATGGACATTTGGAAAACGATAGGACTTTGTGTACACTGGTATTTCGTCTTTAGTAACTATTTTATGTTTAATTTTATGCGTAAAAGTTAAGGGTTTTCCTTCTGAATGAAAAATATCAGAGTACTCATTTAAAAGATTTAAAATTGCTTGTTTTTCCTCTGCATTCATATGATTTATTTTAATTTTAGACAGATCAATTGGCGAGTTATCGCAATATGTATTAATATTATTAAAATTAGAAGCTGTGTGGTGTTCGTATTCGTCGAACATTTGCACAGTTATTGGGTTTATTTTAGCAGAAATGTCCCTATCTGTAGGGTTAACAATACTACAATAAGTAGAAAAATCTTTTACACTGGCTACGCTTTCTATTATTTCTAGATCACCAGCTTTCATGTGAGGAATTATTACGTCACCATTTTTAACATTTTTAATATTTATTTTAATAATTTGTTCTGTCTTGGCAGGGACGACTATGCTGTCGGCCCCACTAGATAACTCAAGGTAGTGAATTTTGATTCTGCGGGATGGTGTAATTAATACATCATTATGCAGGTCGACAATCGCGTTTAATTTCTTTAGGTTATCTAAGCCTAGTAGACAGTCAAATTGTTTATGAAAGTTGAACATATGAAATTTAAGATTAATGTTATTTTTAAACAATTTGCCACACGGGATCTTTGTACTATACTTTTCCAAGGAAGTACCGTGTGCACTAGATATTAAAAATGGGTCATGTATAATATTCCTAGAAAAAAATTTATTTGCGATGTCATGTTTAACAAACGACTTTGTGCTACCACTATCTAATAAAACTTTTAAATTTAAATCTGGGTAAATTATATAGCACAATTGACTTTTTTCGTTTGTTAAACTCATGATATCTATTTTTCCGAGGCTCAATTCTCTAAAAAAGATGAGTTATCTTGATTTTTATTTAAATTTTCCTCCGGAAACTCTACTTTCGGCGCATTATGCAAGTTGAAAACCTCTTCTATTTGAAAATTAGGCGTTCTAATTTGATTATTTGAATTATTTCTATTATTAAAATTTTGCCTAGCATGGGACATATTAGTGTTTCGCGTAGAAACACTCATTGGAGTTGGTCTCGGTAACCTTACATTAGGGTTTGGCCTAAACACATCATTTCTGGAGCTAGGCCCTGGCTGATTTTGAAAGTTTGTATTTGTGTTATTATTATTAAAACCATTTGGCCTTGGCTGGAAATTTTGTGGGTAATTTGTTAGTTGCAATTGCCTAATATTTGGCAATTGCTGCCTTCCTTGTGTAAAGTTACGATTATTATTAAAGTTTGGCTTTTGTCTAGGATTTTGGCTATAAGAATTTCTAATTATTTGGTCATTTATTTCTAATTGAAAATCGTTCGTTAGCATATTTAACGCAGAGTTCAGATCTTCTGGATTTTTGGTTCGCATTAAGGATCCTATTGGGTCTCGGAGGCCCCTCAATAAAACCCTTAAGGCGTATTTTCTTAAGTATGCGGTTAAAGTTCCGACCTCTTGTGCATTACCATGATGCACCGTTAAATATGCTATCTGAAGGTTAAGTAGCATAAGTATACTATTGTAAAAATCGAAAACTGACTGTTTGAGCCCTTGCTTTAACTCTGTCATTTCCAATTGCAAGCTGAAAACGTCGCGTTTATCGCTATATGTATTCTGGAGTGCTAATTTTAAGTCATTCCAGTTATTCAGAATGCAAGAGGATATTTTAGTTGCGGCATCGGTACTCATTCTGAAAGTCCGTCGGGTCATTAAGGTTATAAAATTTATTGACTAATTTTTCACATATATCGATGAATCTAGGAAGGAGTTCTGACTCGCCCCTAAATTCAGGGATCATGTTCAAGTAGTCGGCTTTCAGAACGTTAGCCATGTTTAAATTTAAATTATTTATTTCGGGAATGGGGTTATTTGTTTCTATTATGGTAAGTTCTAGTTCAGAGTTTGTTTCGGACTCGGAACTGGACTCAGAATCGATTAAAGTATTTTGAAAATTGAATCTGCAATCACTAAATGACATAGGTACTTACAGGCAAATGGTCGCTGCTATGATGTCCTTCATCTGTGATGTGCACTCACACTCGAAGAAAACTTTTTTTTTTTTTTTTTGTAATTTCTCTTGTTTGGAAACTACCAGGTTCTATCACCAACAAATCGTCGAAACGAATCAATTTTATGCTAAATTGATTGGTGAAAACTGCCGACTGCGCCAATTACGTTGCAACCTTGCCGTAAGAAGTTTTTTTAAAAAGTTATTTTAAAGTTTTTTGAAGTATTTTATTGAATTACAAATTTATTAAATAATGTTAATAGTTTACAATATAATTACAGATTGATTGAAAGAAAGTAAAAAGCTACATAGGTAAACTATGCTGACAAAACAATATACATTTTATTATATAAACAATAAGTTGCTGAGTAGCATGACTCTTTCCACATATATATATATATATATATATATATATATATATATATATATATATATATATATATATATATATGCATAGTTCTCCTCTGGGATTGTTTTTGGTTTGGTTTATTTTTTTTATATTTTTTTATGTTTATAAACAATAATTTAATATAGTTTTAGGAGATTGTTTGAAACAGGCATACGGTCAAGAGAAGCCATCAGACATTACAAGAAAAAGCCTCAGTGTGACCTCGGAGTACACAGTTTCAGCCCTGTCAGGATTTTTGAATGCTTTTTTTTAATCAAGTATTTAGCTTGTGGAATAGTGTTAAGTTTGTTCTTGCTTTTTTTGGAAATTGTAACCGCCAAAATCAGAAGTATGCATGTACAAATTAAAATATACAGCACTAAAAGTTAATGATATAAACATTTTTACTGGTAGTTTCAAAAATTAGAACAAAAAATAGAGTTAATGGTAAAATATCATTTATCCAACACCTTCACAGAAACACTTGTTTTGAGCACTATTTTAAATGTAAAAAGTGAGTTTTTATCCACTAGTGACTAAAAAATTTTTCACCCACTCTTTTACGTACAGCTTTTGATCTCACCCAAAATTAGTTACATACCCTATTAATTATTATAACTATTCTATAAATAGAAGCACGTTAACTAAACCAAAAAAATTAAAGAAAACCCCAAATTATTCTTTAGTTTTTGAATAAAATACTGTTTTTATTAAAAATTCTGTCATCACCGCGTCCATTTTGACGTTTGTAAGAAATGTAAAACTAGCTATTGTTTATTTTTAATAGACATACTTAGGCCATGGCTACCTATTATTTTAGTATTAAGAAAACAATCTTAATATTTTTGACATAATTTTTCGCAAAATTATAGATTTTTATTTAAAAATAAAAGGTGTTGGATAAAATTAAATTCTCAACTCGTGTATTAAGTGATTTTATCCACTTAAGAACTAGTTAAGAAAATAACTATTATCCAACACTTATTTTTAGCACTATTTTAAATATCAAAAGTAAAGTTTTTTCCACTAGTGACTAAAAAAAATTTGCTCATTCTTTTGCGTAGAAGATCACTATTTTAAATACAAAAAGTAATGTCTTTCCACTAGTGACTAAAAAATATTTTGCTTACTCTGTGCGTATTAAGGAAACTTAATCTTTTGGTCATAATTTTTTGCTAAATTATAGATTCTTATTAAAAATTCGATTCTTAACTCGTGTATTAACAGGGTAACAAAGACCGTCAAAATTAGTTCTACAGTGCTATCTCTTTCTAACAGCTTGTAACAGTTTAGCCAACGTAAGAAAGACAAAGTAATCAGAGTAGCCAATATAAGCAATGAAAACTATTTTTATTTACCTTATTTATTTTAACCCTAATTTAATTTTATATTATGCATGCATATTAGGTAATAATATGTATTCAGTACTAAAATGGTTGCACTCAGATTACAGGCAACCTGTTTATTAAAAAAGCCATCTGTTCACAAAGGCTAAAACTTTTGTTTTGAATTCGTTTTTAATAGTAGTGACATCTGTTTGGTGGAAGGTGAACTTTTAGCATTGAATTTTACCTAGAAAAGTTTGGGTAAGTTTTCAATAATTGACACGCCCGGAAAAGTATCGCATTAATTTTATCCACTTAATTCACTAGTCAAGAAAGTAACTATTTTATAAATCTATATGTGTTTTACTTGCAAAAGTATTCAGCTTTTTTAGACCGCAACTCGGGGTGAGGGGGCCTATCCCTCCTGGCATTAGTTTTTGTTCGTTTTAAGCCCCCTGGCGTTTTCTTTGAGCGTTTTTGTTAAGGGTCACTCGATCAGTTGTTACTTTGTCGGCAGACTAACATCTCTACTCTAAATTTCTCTACTCACTAAAATCCCTACTCCACAGCAACACTACTCCGTAACATCTCTACTCCATAACATCTCTATTCCGTAAAAACTCTACTCCGCACTATATGTATGTAATGTAATGTAAAAAAAATGAGAAGTACCGCAGACACAAAAAACAATTTACAATTACTAGGAAAACCAGAAAGTACATGTGAAAATTTTAACGATTATACTATAAACTCAGTAAAGAACCTATTAAATGATAAAAACGATATTAAATTTGATAGTGATATACCTTTTAATAATAACACAATATTTATTGAACCTGTCACTGAATCTGAGTGTTTGGGTCTCTTCCAGCAACTGAAAAGCAAGATGAGCTGTGGTAATGATGAAATCTCCACAAGTGTTATCAAATATTGCAAAGATGTGTTGTACAAGCCTGTAGCCCATATCCTCAATAACTCCCTAGCACAGGGAATATTTCCCAGTAGACTCAAGGGCGCCATTGTGCTGCCCATATATAAAAAGGGTGACCCTACCTTAATAAAGAATTACAGACCAATTAGTTTACTACCCTCTTTTTCCAAAATATTTGAGCTTGCCATGAGCAAAAGAATTATAAGCTTCTTTAATAAATATAAGTTATTTGCAGCCACGCAACATGGTTATTTGCAGGGTAGGTCTATTGAAACTGCGGTGCACGACTTCCTGAAGAGTATTTTTGAAGGGTTCGAAAATAGACAACAAATATTAGCTATTCTGTTGGATCTTACAAAAGCCTTTGATTGTCTAAATTATAATATTCTATTCGAAAAACTGGAAAGGTATGGCATCAGGGGTCGTGCATTACAGTGGCTGAGGTCCGACCTTGCAGATAGAATGCAACAAGTTCAGATTACTGAAGATTTTATAAAATATTTGTCGTCTGTAAAATTTCTTGAGGTTGGGATACCTCAGGGTAGCATTCTGGGGCCCTTGCTGTTCATCATCTTTGTGAATGATCTACATGTGACCCTACGCAATACAAATCAAACCCTCACAAGTTTTGCTGATGATTCCAACTTTCTGGTAAAATCAAACAATATCCAATCTTTAATAAGTGAAACGGAATTGCTTATAAAAAATGTTAAAGATTGGCTTGAAAAAAAATCAACTTATTTTAAATGAAGAAAAAACTAACTATATAATGTTCAAGTTACAAAACCAGCCAATTGGAACCATCAATATAAATATCAATATAAATAATTCGGAGAAAACGTTGGAAAATGATGTAATGTTCTTGGGTATTCACTTAGATGAACATCTAAACTGGGATACGCATGTGGATCATTTGCAGAGAAAGTTGAATAAGGTGACATATTCCTTATTTGTGCTAAGGAGGTACCTAGATTTTGAAACGCTCAAGACCATTTACTTTTCTAACTTCCAAAGTCATTTGAGATACGGCATTATCTTCTGGGGTAAAACTAAGGAAATGGATTCGATACTTGTTTGCCAAAAACGAGCTATAAGGACAATATTAAATCTATCATACAGGGAAACTTGTAGGGGCGTTTTTAAATCAAACAGGTTACTTACGGCTGTGGGCTTGTACATATACGATGTAATTTTGTTCTCTCTTAAAAACCAATATTTATTTAAGGAAGCGGCTCCAAAATCGCAAAGAATTTTGGACTATAATATTCCAAAACATAGATTAACTTCTTTTGAAAAGAGCTCGTACTACTCTTCTATGAAATTCTTTAATGACCTACCAAGCGAATTAAAGAATTTAAGTAAAAATTTAAGGATTTTTAAGAGAAATCTGTTTGATCACATTTGTGAGATTGAACCTTATACAATAAGAGAATATGAAGATTTAAATCAGCAATTTAAGCACAATTAGACTTTTTTTTACTATTCCTGACAATGTTTCTCTAAATATTTATTTTTTATGTGTAAGAAGTAGATTTTTTTTTGGAAATAAACGATATTATTATTATTATTATTAATGATTAGCCGCTTGTCTTAACTCAAAATAGTTATTTATGGTACTAGTGGGTAAAGTAAGATATTGCACATGAGAAAATTAACCTGCGAGGCGTCAGCCAAGCAGGTTAATTTTCGAGAGGGCAATATCGGTTTACCCATGAGTGCCATACAAGGTTTTATCCAATAAATAGCCTAGGAATTCATATTTTTATTAAAAATTTTAATGACATTTACAAGAAAATAATTTGACAAGTGACAGTTGAGTGGGTAAAATAAATAATTATCCACTCAATAAAGTAAAAGCCTCGCGGGGGTTATTATTGAATTTATCTATTTAAAATAAAGCTGGTAATTTTCTTATTATCTGTATGTATTGGATAAAAATATTTGTCATGCTAAGTAACTGTCAAATATGAATTTAGTTTATTAATTACTTACTTGTTAGGGAACGTTCAAGTATTACGTAACGCAAATTTTAATCATTTGGGAGCCCCACCCCCCCCCCCTGTAACGCTATTTTCCTATAACATTAACATGGGCGTAACACTCCAAAATGACCCCCACCCTCCCTAGGAGCATTACGTAATACTTGAACGTTCCCTTAGTGCATGTTAAGAGTACGCGGACAACGTGACTTTTGGAATAATTCATTTGTGATTGTTCTAGATTTTAATTTTAAGACGAACTTTTTCAGGAAAAAAATAAAATAATCCAGAAGAAGAAGCTTCTTTGATCTGCGAACCGCTCATTTATTATTAAGTGGCTAATAAAGTGCATATAGTGTGGAGTAGAGTTATAGAGGAGTAGATATGTTATGGAGTAGAGATGTTACGGAGTAGGGTTGTTATAGAGTAGGGATGTTATGGAGTAGGGATGTTAGGGAGTAGGGAAATTGAGAGTAGAGATGTTAGTCTGCCCATTAATGCCACTTTGTCTAGTGTTTACCCAGGTAGTAAGGGATGTTATATTACAAGAAATTAACATCACTTTTGGGTGTATTTTTAAACTAAATCATAAAATCACATAATATTGAAAAATAACATGTATTTAACATCACATTTGCAACGTAACACGTGTGACGTGACAACCATGTTATTTAATAACAAATATTTAGCAACGCTGTGAATATATCGCATGTCACATATTAACGTGGCTTTCACGTGAATGTCATGTTATTTTGCTTCTCACCGACGTTCGAAGCAAAAAAATCGATATAAGATGATGTTGATAGAGTAAATTATTATAAGGAAATTGTATACACATTATACGATTTCCAATGGATAGGGGGCTCTGCCGGGCTTCTCAAGACCACGGACACGGATTTATTTATTTATTTATTTATTAGTTTTTAGTCATTCTGGGACCTTACATACAAAGGTGTTTTATACCTTATTAGACTGTTTACAAATTACAAATAATTTTGAAGTGCTTCAATTAAAGGATATATTCTCCGCTTAATCTGCAATTTCGTATTTAGAATCTATCTGTTTCAATCTGTGATTGTTTCAATTACTGATTGATTTTAAATCCGATTTTTTTATAGGGTTATAGCGTTTTTAATGGTTTTAATTTAGAAAAAGCTAATATCCTAAAATATTATTTAAATATTAAAGTACCAGTAACGGCATCCATAAGATATTAGATATAACAGGAATGTGGATTTATGATGTCACAAACACGTTATTTTCGGGATGTCATTGTGTGATGTTATTAGGGGCGGACTTAAGACATCCCCACCATGCTATATTCTTGTTAAATGAGACTACAATCTTAACATCACATGTCACATATTAACGTGACTTTCACGTGAATTTCATGTTATTTTGCTACCTGGGTAGGCGGTTAGCCATTTGGGTTTCTGGTAGTTTTGGCCTAATAAAAACCCCAAACCAACCAACCACGAAAACACACTAATACACAAAGCAGAACCCATCGAGTGTCTACTCTTATCTTTGGAATTTTTTTGTTTTAAAATTGTTACTTAGAAAATTATTGTAAATTTCGCCTCCGGCGGACTTTAATAAAAACTTGAGTTTGCGCGTGTATGGTTAACATTTGAGGAGTTGAACTGCAAAACTGGACATATCCAAAAAACATAATTTTGAGTAAATTGAAAAAAAAAAGTCCAGAGGTTCTAAAACTGTTCTACTGGAATAGTATATTAAAGTACTATTAATAGTATATTAAAGTACTGGTTTAAAGATTCTTAATCACCTGCCTAATGAAATAACAACTAGTAGCAGTTTATTAGTATTTAAACGTAAATTAAAAGGTTTTCTTCAAACTCATGTTTTTTATACACTAAACGAGTTCTTTGAGCTCAACTTTCGGTAGTTTGCCTATATTCATTTGCGTATTCATTTTGTATTAATTCATTTATTTTTGGTTTAATTAACACTAAATTACTGTTTTTTGTTTTTTTTTTTTGTATTTTTTGTATTTATGTATTTATGTATTTATTGTATTTTTGCATTAATAATGCTTACTGTGTCAAATTTAAATCTTAAATATTGTAGTAGTAATATGAAAAATTTAAATCTTAAATATTTTAATAATAATTTAAAAGAAAAAATCTTTTTCCAACACACATGTATATGTATTTTTTGGAAATAAAGCATCTACTTACTTACTTACATACTTACTTACTTACTTACTTACTTACTAGTTTCATAACACGTTTTTAGCCGACGAGTACAAGTTTAGCTCTAAAGTACTAGTGCGTTTAAAACGTGTTATGAAACGAGTGCTTTATACAATTTTTTCTATTCTGCTCTAAAATTTAAAAAAAACTTACATTTAAATTGTTGACTGATTTAGAGATATCTTTTTCGGGTTGGCATTACAGTATATCATCTCTCTCACTGCAAGTAACCAAGCCACAATTTTTACACGGTAAAAAATAACCTAAACACAAAATTTTTTAGAAAATTAAACTTTAAAGCGAAGTTGAAATTTACAAGAAAAACGTCAAGCGATAGTCTTTTGTCTGCTGCCAACCCAAAAGAAAAAAAAGTACAACCTCTTATGGGCCTTTAAGAACACCCAAAATGCGTGTGATTATGAGCTTATAAGAGTCGCAAAATAGAAAAAATTACTTTTTCTACTACCTAATTAAGTGCTAGCTTACATATTATCTACCGTTGTCAAGGCTTGTTTACCTCGGCAACCAATAAAATCAGTAAACTAATTTATTATTGACCGTTTTTAAGCATTGTTTATTGACGACGGGCAATAATGAAAAAATTTTAAGACAACTACTAACTTTTTTCAACTTATATATCCAACTGACAGCTATACTGCCCTACTACGCTAGAAAGCCGTAACTCCAATTTTTGTGGATTTTTAATTAACCTTACACTTAGTTGTGTATTTCCATGGGCTATTTATTGAACTAATCAAATTTGAGTAAATAGTTTTATTTATGCAGTTATAAACTTATGAAAATTGCAGTATCTCCAAAATAACGGACTGTTACTAAGCTAAAAAGCAGTAACTCCAAATAAGTTTTTTATTATGAAAGAAAATATTAGAGGCATATCGGACAGACAGTTTTTTATTACCCAATATATTAAAATAAAATTAGAAGAATGTAAAGTATTAATAAAACAGTTTCTTTTTGGATTATTATATGACGCTAGGTTTTCCGGAAATAGCCAAAAAAAACTGCTGCCAACAAAATAATAATTTTCCCTGTAAGTCTTTGTTCATTAAAATAATTATTTTGGAAAACAAAAAAAAATTAAATTTTTTTTTTTAATTTTTTTTAATTTTTCAAAAAAATTTTAAAATGTTTCTTTTTTCAAAAAAGTTTCTTTTTTCGAAAACCTAAAATAAAAATAAAAAAATAAATGTTGTTTTTACCCTGTTTTACTTCCTTACCCCACATCGAATTCTATCAAAAACAATCCCAGCCCAGAACTTTAAATAATAAAACTACGGTCCCAATATGAAGTCTTTAGCTCAAGGCGTTATCGAGTTATCGTGGTCACAATTTTTTTGACAGACAGACCGAGATACAGATTTTTTTTTGACGAAAATCATATTTTTTGGATATAAAACGTCGACAAACGTGAAAAAAAGCAATAAAAATTTTTCAATTTTTTTTATCAACTCCCGACTTTCCTTGGGGAAAGTAAAATTTATTTTTAAAAGGAAATTTAAAAAATATATATATTTTTTTATTGTTGGGTCGTTTTCTTTTTATCTTGTCACATACTGCTTTTTAGTTTAGCATTCCTAAAAATTTTGATTACGAGATACGAAATTAAAAAGCAGTAAGTGCCATTTTTTTATTTAAATAAATAATTAATGATTGCGTACTTGTGTTATACTAAAGGAACTTTAAACCTAAAGTTATACGCCCACTTTCCCGATTCTAGCAAGGGAGTGGCTAAGACGATTTACTGCTTTTGCCATTATCTCAGTTTTATTAAATATGGAGTTAGTGCTTTTTAGGGTAGTAGGGCAGTATGGCTGACAAAATAATTTTTAAACTATATTTTTAAGCAATATTTGGAGTTACTAGCATTATGCAGTAGAAAAAATATTATATGCACCACGTATGCGAACTGTCTTAAGTGTTCTCGACTGATTTTTTGCCTCGACTCCGTCTCAGCAAAAAAACATCAGTCTCGAGCACTAAAGACTTAGTTCGCATACTAGGTGCATAATATAATATTTAATTTTTTATGCATACTTTGGACTTTTAATTATTTTCTCTTATTTTTTTTAATATTTTGTTTTGGATATGTCTAGTGTTGTTACGAAAAAGTCAAGATTTCATAAACAAATATTTTGTAGTTAAACTGACTATGACTTGCCATATGTACTTTTGTACCAAAACATGATTTAAATAAATAAACATTATAGGCCTGAGTTTAATAAAATTAAAAACGAACAAAATTTAAAAAAAAAATCAAAAAACAATTCAAAAAAAAAATTTTTCAACAATTTAAAAAAAAATATATATATATTTTAGCTACTGGAGTAGCCAAATTGGGTTTGCAGTTATAGTACGACGTCGTATTAAAGGTGCAACTCGCTTGCAATTCAATTAAGAACGCTTTGACATCAAGACATAAAATCTTTGTTCCAAATTTCAAGTCTCTGTGTCCAAGCCTTCTTGAAATATCGTAGTGTAAAGTGTTTTGGATGCGGTAAAATTATCACGCAACATAAGCATAGTACTATTTTTTAAATTTTCTGTAAACTTTTTGGCCATTTAGAGAACAGGGGCGTCTTTTAAGATTTTTAGAAAAACATATGAGCATTTTTGATTATCAACTCATATTTTGCTATTCCAAATCAATCTGATCTATTCGGTTTAGGTTTATTTTACCCGATACGGTCAAAATCTAATTTTTCACAAAAACTGGATATGTCTAGTTTTGCAGTTCAGCTCCTCATTTATAAAACATTGTTAATTTAAAAAAAGTGGTGAATGCGCTCATTTCGTTACACTTTGGGAGCTGAGACCCCTGGATTTTTTCTAGCCCTGGCTTTATCATCCTTATCATGTTAATAATGTAACGCTTGATGCTTAATACAGAGCACCCAAAAGTCACCCCCCCCCTCTTAACTTTTGAACCAATTGAGATATCGACTTCAAATTTGGAACTTTTTAATAAGATAACTTGAGCTATCTTTTAGCATATATTTAATACTCTCAGCTCTTAAAATGTGGGTAGGGGGGCATGGGGGCACATTTTTTTAAATGGAAAGGAGGGTCATGTAATACATCATTTTAAAGCTTATAAAATTCTCCATTTAACCATATTTTTAAATTAAAAAAAAAAAAACTGGGTTTAAAATGGGG